>BLSH010339922.1:41676-62956 GCA_018402905.1 Glandirana rugosa
CCCCCCCCCCCCCCCCACAGCTAAAGTTCCTCTTTAACATGGGTCCAGCTTGGACCTATGTAATTATGTACAATGTATGTGCCATACTCACAGGATTCCTGTGAAATCTGGAAACCATTGTAGTAGATACCACTAGTACAGTTATTGGCGCAAGTTTCTAGGTTACCCTGCCGAGTGGCTGCCCTGCTGCTTTTATTGAATTCAGGAATTAAATATTGAATTCATACCAGTGGGACAGCTGAACAGTGCAAAGTGGATATGAGTCACTGGTTGTTAAGACGCCAGCAGGTGTCGGCTTCCTAACAACCAGGAACCATAAGCAGAAAGCTTTCACATTTAACAGCAGAAGTAATATTGCTGCTAAATGTTTCAGATCCCCTGCAGCTGGAGGTTTGGCTCGACCTAAGACCCATTTGTTCACCTGTTTGTTAAACCCCCACAAATAGTGGATGAACGTGTTGCTCATGAACACTGTATCCAGTGCAGACATCTCAAGTTATTTCCTCTTCTGTTCCAAAGTTCTAAGTCTATAGTGTTAGGCTATTTTCTCTATTAGTTGAATGCAGTGTCCTCTTCTTGATCACGGCAGCTTCCGCCATGCGTCTCTTCTCTCCTCCTGCTAGGCGTCCAATAGGATCGCTTGTCCTTTCAGCCAATCGGGTGATGGGTTTCCTCATTGGCCGGGAGGAGGATCAGTGTGGAGATAATGGATATTCATTCGTTATTATCACACACCTTTTTTGAAGCCTATTAGAGTCTCTAGCTCTTAACACATAACACATTGGCTGAAACACAGCAGCGGTGCCATTAGCTCTCACAGCTGTTAATCAAAGTCAGTCAGCCAATCAGGGGAGAGAGGGGTGGGGCGGGGCTGTGTCGGGGCTCCATGTCTGAATGGATACACAGAACTCTGACTCGGCTCGGGTGCCCCCATAGATAGCTGCTGGCTGAGGGGGCACTCGATAGGAGGGAAGGGCCAGGAGCTGCAAAGAGGGACCTGAGAATAGGAGGATCCGGGCTGCTCTGTGCAAAACCAACTGCACAGAGGAGGTAAGTATAACATGTTTGTTATTTTTTTAAAAAAATAAACAAAAAAAGGAGACATTACAATCACGTTAAGCCACGTCTCTGCATTTCCTGTTTGCCAGATTATTGTGCTCTCTCCAGCTGATAACTTGCTCCTTTGCATAAATGCAGCTGTCTTTATCTCCACTACCACACATTATCAACCTTTGGCTTGTTTTTCGACTAAGCTTTTGCTTGATACCATCCTAAAACCACTTGTTACTGATCTTTGGCTTGTTTACTGACTGCACTTCTGCTTGATCTCAACCTGCTATATCTGCTACTGGACCCCAGCTTGCTCACTTCCTGATGGGGCAATCCTAAGGACCGTGACCTGATATTAAAAAGCAACAAAACCTATCTCCACCATCAGGAGCTCTGGTGAATACCTGTTAGTGCTTAGACTCCGCACCTCGGATGAGCCCGCATCATGCGTCAGGGTGACCTGCTTGTTTCATACAAAAAAGGAGTGATTGGCACTTAACCTCTACAACATTAAATGGCAAAATACAAATTCATATAAAGTACATAAATGTGCTTTGAAAGATAATAGTCTCTAATTTGATTGCATAATTTTTGTTGTAAAATAATCCAAAGGCAGTGGCAATTATTTATCCTACTGGTCGATGGGAGCCTCTCTACTGCTAAAGATACAGAATACAGGTCTCAAAGCTTGAACCCTGAACGTAACACAGTAATTGCCAAAAACAGCGTGTCTGTTGCTGCCCAACAAAAGGCAAATATAAATGTGGATCATGTATGATGTGCAGATATACTGTATTAAATCAGGGGTTCCATGGCAAATCTACTCAACAGATAAACTTTATTTTCAACACACTTTACAAACAGCAATGTGGAATTTAAATAAGAGCTTTTTGAGATTAAAAAGCAAGTTTTCATTTAAAATAATTTCTCTAGGACTAAATGATTCTATAAACTTGATTTCTTTAGTAGAGGAGGCAGGGGAGAGTATAAAAAACTGAAAATTTCTATCAAATACTTACCGTAATTTTCCTTTCCTGATAGACTCCATGGCAGCATACGTGTGGGTTAGCCTCGCCTCCATAATTACCCTATAGGACCCCTGTCCCATAAATCTTTGCTCCATGCCAGCGGCCGTGTTCCGTGACTAGCCTACTCCAGGCATTGGGAGGGGACTCCTGCTGCTATGGAGTCTATCAGGAAAGGAAAATTAGGGTAAGTATTTGATAGAAATTTTCAGTTTTCCTGACAGACTCCATGGCAGCATATGTGTGGGAAATAACTCGCTACACACACGAGTGGGAAATGCAGAGCAAAGAAAGTTTACTTAACACCGTCAACCAACAGTACTTGTAAACCAAAATTAACTTGAAGATAGGGCAGCTGGTTCAACACAGTAATGGGACATAGACATGTTGATAGACGACCAGTAAGCTGCCCTGCAAATTACTCCGGGAGCTACATGACGCAAAGCTGCCCCAGATGTAGACCAGCTCCTGGTCTGGTGAGCAGACACTATCTCCAAAAGAGCCCAGCCCTTGGCTCTTTTAGCCTGTTGGAAGACCTAGGCAATTTTGTTTGATATAATGCAAGTAAAGACAGCACACGCCATTACTGTACACAAGCCATGTTCATTGAATAATAACCAGCAGGAACAGGAAACACCACACAGGAAATAAGTACAACACAGATGCACCATAGAGTTGCATTTAAAGAAACATAACATCAATAACAATCCGTGCCACGGTCACCCTAAATGAGGCACGTTCCTCTGTCCTTTCCAGCAAAAGGATGAACAGGCATTCTGAAGGCTGAAGGAAGCTACGCTGGTAGATATGACTACAATTTCTGAGGAATTCCTAAAATTGAAGGAAGGCACTGCTGGAAGTCAAATCAGGATTTCCTGTTTACTATACATGTGCTTTAACCAACTAAGCCACATTGTGCTGGCCCCTCACACATGCAAGTTAGAACTATAAGAATGGCAGAACATTTTCTTGGGTCCCACTAAGACTGATGCACCCTTGGGGATTGAGTCAAGCATAGGTAACTATTCTGACTCCAACTGTTGTAATAGTGACTTATCCCTTGCTTAGACCTCTATGCCTGGCCTGTATAAGCAGATATAATCACTGCATACAGTCTTTATCAGATAGCTTGAACTCACCAGCACAGATTCTTCCATAAGCGTTTATTCATTGGCAATAGCAGGTACAGCATACAACAAATATGGCAGATGGTTGAAAGATGGTAACTGCAGGTCAAAACATGGTAATGTGTCCTAGGATGCGAGTAGATTGTGTGAGGCCTACAAGCGTGTGGCCAAATTCTTTCCTCATGAGACAGAGAGAGGACACAGGAAGAGGAAGTTGCATAACAGAGTGAATCAGGAAAAGGAAGTTAGCTCACAGAGGATGGGAGGTACACACTTAGAAAACACAATGGAAAGGTGCAATATCCAAAACAACCACAAGATGGCAGTGTAACAACCAACTATACAAACATTACTATAACTATGATAATTACTGTAACAGCACAGTAACAGCACCGCTCAACTGGAAGAATGTAAGAAAGTTCTCCATGACCAGTAAACCAATCTCTGAGGCTTCTTATGCCAACGCAATAGCTGGGAAAAGGTGAACTCGACGAAGGTCTGAGCCTAGAGAGCCTAGCTGCTTCCTTGAAAAATTGTTGGACAGGAAGATGCCTAGACCAACAAAAAAAACCTGTGAAGGCCAATAAGGCTGACACTTGGGCTCCGAGGGAGCTGACCACTTGAGCCAGAATTAAATATGACTGGAGGAAGCCTAGAATATTTAGAACTTCTAGATCACTACATGATCTGTCAGCAGCAGGCAGGTATTGAACAACTTTGACCAGATTCTCCTGTCAGCTTTGTCTGCGTTCATTCTAGTATTTAAGAGAGCGGAGAGGACTCTGGAAGAGCAGCCGAGGACCTCCAATCTTGAGAAACAGGCCATCCGACGCAACCGTGCTGGACATGGATGTAGAATTGTACTTAGTGACATAAGGCCTGGCCTGAGGAGAAGGTGTAATGGGTTCCGGAAGCTGAAATGCGCTAGCAAGGGGAACCATGACCTAATTGGTTGATAAGACATCACTGCCACTAACACCACAGCCTCTCTTCGGAGTTTTTGAAGAAAACCCGAGGTTGACCAGGACTGGCAGAAATGCATAGGTCCTACTGCATTCCCAATGATCCATCAGGGCATCTACACCTGAAACCTTCACATGTAGAGACCCTTCGTTGTGGACTCTGGACAAAACACCGTTAGAACTTTTTGGATTCAGGGAACATACGCTGCTTGAGCTGTAGGCTCAATTGTTCTGAGCCCAAAACATAATTGGTCGGCTTTCTGTAATAGAGAACAGGCTGTGAGTCCACAGGCTGTCTTAAAATAGCAGACTGCTGTAGTGGATTAACTTAAGAGCACTGACGCTCCCTACATTATATGGTGAAAGGCCTGAAATCTGCTTCCTGGCTCCCCCTACTGGAGAAACCCCTCGCAGAAGACTATCTTCTCCAGTTTCCACTTGATCCTCGGATAGGTAGACACTATAGTGCCAATAATTTTAGACGCTGACAGGTGTGCAGGTGGAAAGAAGGCAGGGCCAGGAGTATTCAGATCCAGAACATTGGGATCCAGAGCCAAGGCAACCATTCCCAAGATTATATTGAGTCCTGAGGCCCACAAGAGACTGAGTGGGCTCCAGGTGTCTCCCTGCCAGATTCGGCAGCCAGCCGAATTTGCAGAGCATAGAAAAGACCTGAGCTCTGGGCTCCAGCAGCTGCCCTCTGTCTTGGGACGGTAGCACAAGGAACTCCACTAGGTCGGCGTATGCCCCTTGTTTTGATTAGACTATAACAGCCAATAAGACCCTGAAAACACACAGGGTGATGTTGAAAGCCTTAATGGCTGGAGCTGGAGATGGTCAGTGAACCGAAGGAACTTGCGGAAGTCTTCTACAATGGGCACCTGAAGGTAAGAATCTTAAGTCTATTGGAAACAAGCCAGACACCTGGCTGGACCCCCTATCAGGGACAATGTTTCCACCTTGAACGTCTCCTTTGCTGAGGATTGTCTCAGGTGTGCAAGGTATAAAACCGGCCTCCGTAAGCTGCTCCACTTCATGCCCATAAGAGGGGCAAGCACCTGCCCTGAAAACTCTCACATTCAGAGACTGGCACAGCAGCACTTTGAGACTCCAGTGACTTAAGGCATGAGTATACGCTTTCTTTACCTTAGCGCGAGGAAAAAAACACGGAAATGACTCAGAGAAAAAAGGGAGGACTTCTGATGGACCATGCATGTCCCAAAAAAAAAACATTTTGACGTCCAAATAGTCTGAGGCCCAACTCAGTAGCTTCTTGGCACCCCGAGTTCAAGCTTAGCATACGTCTAATAGGGATATCAGGTCTTCTCACGAGCTCTTCTTAAGTCCCGTCCTGGACTGTAAAAACATGCAACCCTCGCACACTCTGCACTTTTCTCTAGGCTTTCCCCTTCAGGCCTAAGTAGGACTTCAACTTGCCAACTATGGCCACCGATACGGTGCTATCCAGCTTGCCAAAAGATGAAGCTCCCAAACAAGAATGCTACACTACGCCTCTGAGAGACAGAATCAGCAAGCCCAGGCCCCAGCCATAGCACACACTTTGCCGCAACTAACGAGAGCAAAAAACCATGCCACTATGTGGCTGATGTCATTTGGAGCCTAATTATGAAAACTGACACCAGCTCCAGTTTCTGAGCTACAGAGATTTCAGAAAACGCTCCTTAATACTGTGTCCACATTCTCCATTCACATTTCCATCCTTTCGATATGGCCACAAGAGCCCAGGTAGACATTCGGGCTAATCACTGCATCTTCCAAGGAATAGCGGCATGCTTGCTCGCCTCATCAAGGCCTCAGCAATTTAGAGAGGCAGCCTTAACCACTTCCCGCCCGGCGTATAGACAATTGACGTCCGGGCGGGGGGGTTCATTATCCTGACTGGACGTCTATTGACGTCCTCAGGATAATCCGCGATCGCGCGCCCCTGGGGGCGTGCATCGCGGCGATCGGTGGTGCCGTGGGTCAGGCTGACCCACCGCATTACCGACCGAGGTAAAAGGCTTCGATCCGAAGCCTTTTACCATGTGATCAGCCAGACAAAAAGTTTGTTTGGGTACAACGTCGCACGACCGCGCAATTCTCATTCAAATCGCAACAGCACTGAAAGCTGAAAATTGGTCTGGTAGGGAAGTGTTCTAAGTGCATGGTATTGAAGTGGTTAAAAATGCTTCACAACCTTATCTTTGAATGGATAGAGCTTGGCCATTTGCACAGCAGGGAGGGATGTCTCGCGACCTTACTTCCCTTATCCAATAATGTCCCCTAGTTCTGTTCAGAATGGAGATTTTGAACACTCTCACTATGGCTATGTTTCACCATTGTGCCCCCCAAGTCGCACGATTTAGAGTGCGACCTCAATCTGACTGTGAGTGCAACCCTGATCCAACTTTACAGCCCCTGGATCAAGTGGCATACAGTCATGGGAACAGGCACAAGGAATATATGTTGGACAGAAGTTCTGGCCAATTCTGCAGCAATAGCTGCTGGGGTGGTAATGATAGTCTCTGATGCCTGGGAATAAGTTTGTGATGCACTGTGGCTGCTATCCTCAGAGATGAGCCAGCTTTGTTTGCAGAACAGGATCAAGTCGCATCAGAGTAGCGCAGGAACCCCCTCATAGTCGCTGCGATTCCAAGTTGCATAGATTGGAACGGGTGCCATTGAAATCAATGAGCTGTGACCCACCATGCGACCCATCAAAGTCACATTTCCAAGTCGCACCAGTGGAAATGGAGCCAAAGGTGCCCACATAACTTCCTCTTACCTTGCAGGAGACTTTACCTTGGTTGGGACAGCTCTTCCTGGTCATCCTAGTGGGAGAATATACCGCAATGGCTGTTGAACTTTGCGTGTGGATTGTATCTCACTCAGAGGTTTTGCACCACGTGCCTCACTAGGGATTCCATGTGCTGGAACACCCCACCGCCTGGCTTAGCATAGCTCACAAAGACTTGCCCTCTGGGACCAGCGTCCCGCGTCCTCAGCAGGCTCCCTCCTTGGAGCGGCTGACATGGTGGTGGGTGCATAGAGGAGGATTCAGAGCTTCTGCTGTGAAGGCTGGACCTTGACATTGACCTATGACAAATACAACTGGAGAAAACAAAAAAAAATGTTGTGACCTAATGAGGTGTTTATCATGTCTTGCCATGCAATGTCAACCTGACCTAGAAGGACTCACAAAGCAAACTAGGATAGAAAGCAAATGTGGTAAAAGCAGCAAAAAGAGTACCCGGAAAGCAAGGAAAGGAAGGGTTAAACCCCCTTTCTCATACCTGCTACCCCAGGGTGGGCCACAAGGGGGGCAGTGATACTTCCCCAGTGTGAAAGACTGACAACCTGCCCAGGTGATCAATCAGGCCAGAATCACACAGGCAGCATACAATGCAGAGCATACCCTCTGATGATTGCACACAGCACTTTGGGAACTGTTGCAAGCTGCCTACAGAGAAATCCATATATCAGCAGTACTGACCGCAGAATGAATTTCTCCGCTGTAATGTCGCCACTGCCATCCACAGCACCCATGTGCTGCGTCCCTGAGCAGAAGTAACCCAGGGACACAAGGCCGGAACAGAGATCAGCGGCTTGGAACACCCATGTGCTCCAGCTGCCATAGGCTGGAAGACACTAGCAAGAGAAGAAAACAGACAAACAGAAAATACACACACTGCTGCCATGGAATGTGTAATATTAAAGTATAATGATTTTCTAGAAGGTGTATGTGCCTTAGGCAGCGCTTATCCTCTGGTATAGGTGCAATATCCTGCGTGCAGACTGCTGCTGTGGCCCCAATGATTGGGGAATAACGTGATTTGTGTGAACAGTTTGTGTTTTGTGTTCAAACAGCGCTTGCACTCTCTGTTAAATTGTTACAAAACTTACTGTGTATAAGTGGTTACATAAATAAAATGAAATTCACAGTGGTCTCTCAATTTTTACACATACAAGTTCACATCGCTCAAATAAATGCCATGAATAAATATATAAATATATAAAAATAAATGGATTTATATAAATAAAGTCCAGATAGTGCTGTGCTCTGTGCCAAACGATTATCTGATGTGCAATCCGTGGTATACAGTGTGAAGGTGCTGTTTCAGTTCCAGTCTATCAATGCTTTAAAATTCTTGTGTGTGGAACAATTCTTTATGCTTTAAAGTGCTCGTGCTGCATTGGAGTGCTGAGTGATGAAAAAATAATGACTCAGGGTGTTGTGCCCTGCTTACCAGATTCCTTTGACCCTCCAACCATACGGTGTGGAGGAGTCAAACCGCGCTTTAGGCCTACAATCCGACCTTAGGATATGGTTGTCCTCTGCTTTCTCTCGCTCTCCTCCGCGGTCAATATTCCATGCGTGGGTATAAAAAGGAATAACTCATCGTATATCTCTTTTAAAAGATTTATTTGGCCAAAACTTTTCACAGTGCAAACATCATTGTAACACACATTTGCCAGTATCTGTGAAGTGCTCTAAAGGTTGTGCTCGCGGTTAGTGCTATTTGCACTTCCTGCTTACAGACCTGCTGAGCGTGGCCTCTCTCACCGTGTAATCAACTGACGCGTTTCGTCACTTCCTGTGACCTCCGATGACGTCACAGGAAGTGACGAAACGCGTCAGGTGATTACACGGTGAGAGAGGCCACGCTCAGCAGGTCTGTAATCAGCCTATCAGAGGGACGTAATTCCTCTGGCTGCTTCACCGATTCCTCAACGTGGGGGATTCTTCAGAGAACCATCTATTCGGTCCTATGGAGGAGGACAAAAAAGGAACACGGCCGCTGGCATGGAGCAAATATTTATGGCAGTAACAGCAACAAGGTTGGAAGTAGCTGCACTCAAACGATACTGACGCGTTTCGCACCCTACAGTAGGTGCTTACTCGTAGCTATGAGTAAGCACCTACTGTAGGGTGTGAAACGCGTCAGCTGGACCTTCTGTTCGTTGTCTATATCACCCTTTGATGCAATAAAATCGTTTTTGGAAATTGGATTGTTTGAGTGCGGCTACTTCCAACCTTGTTGCTGTTACTACTTCATTGCTTCATCAGCCTGCACCTGCCCTTGTGAGTCAGCACACCAGATCCACACGAGCTGTGCTGCCCTCTGAGCGGTGAGCCTGCAAAGATTTATGGGAGAGGGGTCCTATAGGGTAATTATGGAGGCTGCCATGGAGTCTGTCAGGAAAGTTGAATTATGAATTTGTTTATACATGTCATTATTCCCTGCATTTTATATAGTTTTTCTTTTTCTGTAAAATAATGTTGGCATGACTCCTTCTTTGGGTTCATAGTTGATTTTTGACTAAAAAAAATATTATTTTTTAATTGACTTAGATCTAGATTGTTAAGATGTAGTCTTTTTTTGAAATGATCCCCTTCTGAAGAGGAAGTATCCCTTCCTGGCCCCCAGGGCACAAGACTCCTGATGGGGGGGGGGGCGGACTCCTAACAGGCATAAGGCACACTCAGGTGCGAACAAAAGGCCCCCACTTCTCATGATCATCGGCCAAAGCTGACTACTTTGACTACTGGGTGGGAGGCTGTCCTGAATTAAAACCCCCAAAATAAGGGCAGGAAGGAATCTAATGCCCACACATCTTTTCTCTAGCCTTCAGGATAGGCCCAAAGACACACACCCTACAACCTTGAATGAAAGGTGACAAACAAAAAAAGTGAAAGTGACAGAGAGTGGAGAAAAATAAATAAAAAGTGCCAATGTGCAAAACAATGTCTAGGTCTTGCGGCCTGGTAAAAAAAATTCCCCGTCTTGGCAAAAAAAGCCTAGCCCATGAGGCATTGTGCAGAAAAGAGTTGTGGTATTGTGGCTGAGTGCCCTTTCTCATGGTGGGGTCCCACACCCATAATGATACTCGGAGCACCCCTGGGATGCCATTCCTAGGGGGAGTTTTACACGGCAGGGTCTCTGCCTTCCCAGCCCCTGGCTAGACCAGGTATTACTGCTCAAACCAGGAGGCACTGCACCCCTTGGAATCCTCCACTGGGAAATTACTCCCGGCCACCACCTCATCCAGTGGGCAATCCGGTTTCTGTTCCCACAGGAAGATCCCTCAGAACCCCCTTCATACCAGCAGGGGTACTATACAGCCAGCCATTCCAGCCGTTAGGCCAGAATGACAGTGGAGCCCTCCTACTGGACACCAATTAGAATGGATACTACACTTGATATTAACCAAAAGGCTGAGAAGCAATTTTATTTTATTTTTTTATTGACTTAGGGCTAGGTTTTTAAGACGTAGTATTTACAAAAGTCCTTTATTTAATTTGTATATATTTTATTCCTATGAGACCAAACTTTTTGCAGCGAGGCATATACATATAGTGATGCCATTAGACACAGTCCTGCATTCTCTTAAGAAGGCAATTTTGTGTTTGCCTGTGCTCATACTCTAAGCGGCTGTCCTAGTTCTTACATTGATGTCAACTGCCATGTTTTTTCTCTGAATATAATTCTCTGATTTACATACAGACAACATAGTTTGAATATTGTACAGCCATTGGCTATTACTGATAACAATAATATCTTGCTGGATTACTCCCTGAATAAAAGGATATCAAATTTAGAGGACTTTTTTAGTTGTCCTGGTTGGATCCGCTGACTAATACCAAACTGACTTTGACACTGGGGTTACTTAAGTGGATATTCCCATCTATTATATGGGATGACTATTGTGAACATTGCTCATCACATTATGTTAGAATGTGGCTGTATACATGCTGAGTGATATTTGACTTGATTATATAGTTTGTCCTTATAACATTGGAACATTGACTTAGTCTGAAGTTCGTATACAATATCACCCTGACAAGGTTATGCTACTGTAAAGGAGAGACAATGTTTTTTTAATTTCTCCAGAATATAGACATAGGAACAGTCATGTGTGTGCCATTACTCTAAGAATATATCTGAAAGTTTATGGACATTATTTCAACTTCCTATACTTACCTGTTTCCTAAATGCATCATCTGGCTGTATAGAGTGTAATATGGGGAGCGTGGGATCGCCAGCCATTCTCTTGTAAAAATGAACACTACAGTCTTTATTGGGTTCTCACAGGAAACAAACAAAAATAACTTCCTTCAGCAAAAGCAAAGGCAAACAGTCCATAAATCAAGTATAGTTACAACAATATAATAGCTCACTGCCAGTATACCAGTCCCACACTCAGGGTTCCCGTCTGCTTTGGGGGTACAGACAGTCCACACTTGCTCACTGTTATGAACTACTCTATGCCACCTCACCGATAGGTGCTGACCCCATCCTGTTTCCTTTTCAGACCTCCCCTGCAAGCAGGTTAACCCTTTCAGGACCAAAGTTCTTGTACTCTTTCCCAACCAAAATATCTCATGAGGACTTACCAATCCAGAGAGCACTGTAAATCAGTCCTCTCTTTTTCGACTGGACTACCCGGAACCCCTTACCCTGTTGTATTTCCTTCAAGGAACCATAACCCAAAAAGTGAGGATGCATACAGTATCTCCCATCCGGAACCCATCCCTGTTATCCTGTATAACAGATTTTAACGTATCTGCATATATGGACTTGAGTAATAAGGGGCCTACAAACATATCTGTCTAGGTGGCTATTTTATGTGGTTTCAAAAGAAAGTCAGCTAGCTAAATATACTATCAATTTGAATAAAGATTTATGTATTATATGCATTTATTGTACTTTTTGTATTCCTTGTTTAGATCAGTGTTACCTTTTTTCATTCGAGGCACCCTTTACAATTATAGACAATCTCAAGGCACCCTTTAAAATTATGGATAGCCTCAAGGCACCCCATTCTATAATGTAAAAAACTATCCTAATAGCTTTACACAATGCAGCAACATCCACACGTAGGACACCCAATGTTGGAGGTGATTTATTCTTCCAAAGCAAATACGCTTTTTCACACTGGTACTGACTAGTATTCCAATGTTTCTCTTCTCCCTCAATTTCTCTACATCAGTCAGCTAATGTCACCCCAGTACTGAGGGAGAGGGTCACAGAAGGGTCAAACAAGGATGCTGTGAAGGCAACAGACTTCCTGCTTATTAACTGATGATGTAATTGGTTGTCAGGATCCCAGTGTCCAGAAAGTCACAATGGTGCACAATGAAAACCTGTGGCTTTGCGTAGCTCAAAGGCGGGTTTGATCCACCTGCTGGTTTGTATACAATTTTTAATAAATGTTTAGGCATTTTACCAAGGTGCCCCTGAAGAAACCACAAGGTATCCCAAGATGCCTGGGCATCGTGGTTGAAAAAGGCTGGTTTAGAGATACCTGAAGCTTTTATTTGATAGCCTTCTACAGGTTTTTAATTTTATTTGTGGCACCACTGGGGAGATGTTCTCTTCCTTCCTGCCTTTCATGCAACACAGATGGCAAAAAAACATTGCTAGAAGTTCTAAAGTCTTCCGGATTCTATGTATAGTTAGATAATATCTTGAAATGTTTTGCTGTCTTTTTCCCATTCGGGAATGAGGGGGAACCCCACTGTTGACAGGTCAGCTGTCATTGATACAGGTGGACAGAGAAAACCTCCTAGTGGGTACACTGGTGGTATCTCAACACCTTATGTGTGGTCACTGTGAGAGGAATTGAACCTCTCCAAAATTAGCAAAAAAAAACTTAGTGTCTTCACGTCACCAGAAGGCAGGTGAAAATCCACAAAATCTCCAAGGTGGTCACAGACAACTTTAAATAAAATGACCATCCCCTCTTCTCTCTATCCAAACTTAAAATAATTTTTTGTCCAGAGTTGAGCTTTAAGTTCTCACCCTGAAAATAGTTTGTATGCCTACAGCAAAGTTACACAGTAAAACCAGAGATAACACACAAAAACAGAACTTGGACCTGCCAAAATTCTGATAACTTTATTTTTCATATCTGATATTTGCTCAACCACTTCTCTTTCTGACTCATTCAAAGTTAAGAACGTTGTAAGGCTGTAACCTTTTTATTAGCTTTTAGCCAAAACAAGCAGATCAGTTGACAGTTAATTAGGCTGTTGAACAGTGAGAGATAAAATATCTAGACTGGAATGAAGTCCTGTGTCCGCAGCCTCTGCCTGCCAAAGTCGAGAGATGGTGGTGGTTTGCAGTATATATATATATATATACACACATATATATATATATACATATATATATATACATTTGTAATATATTTATTTGTACATTACAGTATATATAAATATGTATACACACACATGGGTTCTACCATTGCTCGTGCAACCTGACCCACTGCTAATAATGACAACATAGGCTTTAATAGCCAAGTTTTATCAGTGCGTTTGGGGTAAATCTAGCAGTCTGGAATGTCATTGCTAACATTATTGTGGTAGAAAGTAATAAATTATATGGAGGATGCTTGTTTTTTGTCCTACAGCAACCTTAAATCACTGACACACAATTAAAATAATTTAGCCACAAATGTCACGGGACTGTAAATCCTTTAAAGGGATTTTCCACTTTCAGCAAGAATGTGGTAAGGCCCCTTTCTCATTGCCTGATGACAAACCGATATACTGTGTTGGAGGTGCAGAGTTGTACATTTTTTTTCCTAGCATCAATCTTAATCACCAGTACCTGAAAACTAAACCTCAGGTACATATCAGCAACACCCTTTATTCTGAAAGCTCACAGCTGTCCTTTATTTGAGGGAACTGTCTATTTTTTTATCCTAACTCTTAAGACTCGTACACGATACCATAATTGGCCAACAACGGTCGTCCAACAGCTTGTTGTCCGATAATACAACCGTTAGTACGTACGATCCAACAGCCAATTTCCAATTATTGTCCAAAAGAAGTTGGCTGACAAGACTAGAAAACTTTTGTTGGCCAACAAGACGTTGGCCAATTGTTGGATCGTGTGTACAGAAGTTGGCCCAACAAAAAGTTGGAAGTGCAAACACGCATGCTCCGAATCCAGGAAGTATTTGTTTGTGTAAACCTGTGTTCGTAATTCACAAATCACATTCACCTGAACTTCCTCTTTATATGCTCGTAACACGTCACTACGTTCGGCTTTGTTGGCTAATTACCATCAGTATGCTAGGCAAAACCACCAACAGCCAATTTGGACAAAAATTGGACTTTCAGTTGTCCAACAATTGGCACGTGTGTACGGGGCTTTAAAGTGATACTAAAGCCTTGTTTTGTTTTTTATATAACAAACATGGTATACTTACCTGCCCTGTGCAGTGGTTTCACACAGAGCAGCCCTGATCCTCCTTGCTGCTGCTCCTGGCTCCTCCCTCCTCTGGGGGCACCCAAGCAGGCATTCTCCCAACCTGCGGCTCTGTGCGTCCATTCACACACACAGCCACAGTTTGGCCCCATCCCCTCTGTCTCCAGATTGACTCACTGGCTGTGATTGACAGTAGCGGGAGCAAATAGCTCCCACTGCTGCCAAAAGCCAATCGGGAGTGCGAGTCCCCAGAGAGGCAAGGCTCTCATGGACATCGCTGGATCAAGAGGTGGCTCAGCTAAGCAACAGGGGGGTCTGGGAGGGCTCCTGCACACAGAAGGTTTTTTAACCTCATGCATAGAATGATAAAAAACCTTGTGCCTTTACATCTACTTTAAGTCCTTATTTCCCTCCAGAGTTTCCATACTGTTAAACTAATTCATAGGAACTGTTTAAAGTCATTATTTCTTATGATTTTCAACTCCCCATGTTCCTACTGGCCAGTCACTATGATGGGCAGCCTCACTGGCCAATAGGAATATGTGAAGATACAGACAAGCTTCTGAAACTCTTTGCATTGTATGCCTCTAGCAGTCTGCTCCTAATCTCATGACAGAGTCTCGTTAATTTTTTTTTCCAAATTTTTATTTTTATGCATCACACGGTAAAGTACAGAGACAATAGGACAGACACATCAATAATAATAATATGTTCATACAGAGGCTCAGTGAGAGAGGATCATATGTCATCCCAGACACAGAGTAATCTCAAGTTTATATTATTTCTACTTTTTCAGGCATTTATATAGAGTGTAAATATAGATTGCGCTTTACATACTATTTATTCACATCAGTCCCTGCCCTCAAGGAACTGTCAATCCCCTATCTGATATGTGCACGTAAATTTCATACGTGTGGGACAGCGGGAAGCTGTCATGGTTGTTAAGGACAGCTGAACGTTGATGGCGGGGAGTCACTGGTTGTTAGGACACTGGCAGGTATCGACTTCCTAACAACCATGAACCCTGAGCACGAGGTTTTTACATTAACAGCAGTAGCAAAACTTCTGCTCAATGTTTTAGTTTCCACTGTAGCTGAAGGTTCTTGTATGATGTAATCCTCTTTTTCAGAGGGTGCCCTCCTCTGGGTCTCCAGACACGTGCCCTTGTTCAGTTCAAATTGACAGACAGGGATAGGAATTGCTGTGATTTCTCTCTTTTAATACTGCTGAGACAGTTCCTCTTTTAATTCCTTACAAGCAGTGGGGGGGGGGGGGGGTGCTTTCTATTACAGTTTGATCTCACATGGTATACAAATCACGCCTCACACCTCTTAGGAAGAGGAACTGGTCTGTCAGGCAAGGTCCTGCGCGATGAGAGTCTTCTCTGGGGTCCATCTCTCAATTGTAGTCAGCTATGGCAGAGTTCTGTTCAGTAAGCAGCAGGTCTGTCTTTTACTCACACATCTGCTTGCTTACAGCCAGTCCTCTTCTCTTTCCTACACAGCCTGTGGACCCCCCTTCTCCTTCTTCTGGTGCATCAGCCATTCACCCTCCAAGTTCCATACAGACCCAGCCAAGGTGACTTATCCCTGCTCTAGGGACACTCCATAGATGAGCATTACAAAGTGATCTTCTTAAGAGACAGCTGCTGCACTTCTGCATTAATGAATATTTATTTAATCTGCTTCCTCCTCTCATCTTGCCTTCTCTGTCGGTGTCCCCCAAGGTTCTGTTCTTGGACCTCTCCTTTTCTCAATCTACACCTCCTCCCTGGGTCAGCTGATTGCCTCCCATGGCTTTCAGTATCATCTCTATGCTGATGACACACAAATCTATCTCTCCACCCCCAGATCTCTCCATCTGTCTCCTCACGCATCACAAACTTACTGATAGACATATCAGCCTGGATGTCACATCACTTCCTCAAACTCAACCTATCCAAAACCGAGCTTATGATATTTCCTCCCCCACGTGCCACTTCCCCATATTTCTCTGTCAAAATCAATGGCTCAACTATCAACTCGTCCCCCCACGCCAAGGTCCTAGGTGTAATCCTAGACTCCCAATTAACCTTTCAGCCACACATACAATCGCTATCCAAAATTTTCCGCCTCAACCTCCGCAACATCTCCAAGATACGCCCCTTCCTAACCGATGACACCACAAAGCTATGAATCCACTCCCTGGTCATTTCTCGCCTCGACTACTGCAACTCCCTCCTCACTGGCTTACCTCTAAATAGTCTATCCCCACTTCAGTCCATTATGAACGCTGCCGCCAGGCTCATCCACCTTAAAAACCGCTCGGAATCTGCTACACCCCTATGTCAATCCCTACATTGGCTGCCACTCAAATAAACGTATTAAATTCAAGATCCTAACAATCAATTCACAACCTGGCCCCCAGCTACATCACTAACCTGGTCTCAAAATACCAACCAAATCAATCTCTTCACTCCTCCCAAGATCTCCTGCTCTCTAGCTCCCTTGTCACCTCATCCCATGCTCGCCTCCAGGACTTCTCCAGAGCCTCTCCCATCCTCTGGAATGCTCTACCCCAATCTGTCCGACTTTCTCCTAGTTTGTTCACCTTCAGACGATCCCTGAAAACCTATCTCTTCAGAGAAGCCTATCTGGCTCCCACCTAACAACTGTACATTTATCTTCTCCATCAGAACATCCCCCACAGTTATTACCTCTTGTATCTCTTGACCTTCCCTTTTAGATTGTAAGCTCTAACGAGCAGGGCCCTCTAATTCCTACTGTATTTAAGTGTATTGTATTTGTACTGTCTACCCTCAATTTGTAAAGCGCTGCGTAAATTGTTGGCGCTATATAAATCCTGTATAATAATAATAATAATACATTTCAGGTACTTATATATATACATTTACGCAGCCCTTTACATATACATTATACATTCACATCAGTCCCTGCCCTCAAGGAGCTTTCACTCATTCAGCCATGCTGTAGAAGGACAACATAGCAGCAACAAAGGAAGAAATTCCACAGCAGTTATCATATACAGTCCATGTTACGCATGTTTTTTAAGGCATCTCTATTTGATTTTTTTTATTATTGTTAGCTTTTTGTGTTGACTTTTAAGGAGTACATCCTTGTAGGTGGGGACTCAGCCAAGGTACAAAGGTGGAACCGCACACACATAGATTTCAGGACCATAGAAAATGTAATGATAATGATCTGGAGTTATAGCAATTACAATGAAATAATGTTAAGGCACAATGGTGAAAAGGATAGATCCAATATAGCTCCCTGTAGTGTAATTTACAGCAATGTCACCAGAGGATGGCTGGAGGGGTGTGTGGCATCTTGTGTGACCACAACTGAACTAGCTCACTGAGAGAAATCTTCTGAGTACTGTTAAGTGATAAGAGGTGATACAGAAAATTGCTTGAATTAAACATTTATTAACCACTTCCCGACCGCGTACTGTATATGTACGGCGGCAGAGTGGTTCTATTCCGCGAATCACCGTATATAAGCAGTGAACCACGCGTGCTCAGTTAGCGGGCGGGAGGAGTGTGCCCATGGCTCGGGCAGTACCCGATGTCCGCCGGTGAGCCGCAATGACTTGCCAGGGGGAAAGAACGGGGAACCGCCAATGTAAACACGGCGGTTCCTTGCTCTGTCAGTGGGCATGTAAGAGATCTACTGATCTCTGTCACTGGGATCAGTTATATCTCTTATGCCCAAGGTAGCCCAGCCCCCTCACAGTTAGAACACGCCTAGGGAACACAGTTAACCTCTTCCCTACCCCCTGCAGGTTAACCCCTTCACTGCCAATGACATTTATACAGTAATCATTGGATATTTAAATTTATGATCGCTGTATAAATGTAATTGGTCCCAAAAAAGTGTCAAAAATGTCCGACATGTCCACACCAATATCAAAGTCCCAATACAAATCGCAGATCGCCGCCATTAGCAGTAAAAAAAAAAAATTGTAAAAATGCCAGAAATAAATTCTCATGGCTTGGAAACCAATCAATAAATGCCAATTGTGATTTTTTTTTTTTTTACCAAAAAATATGAGGAAGAATATAAATTGGCCAAAACCGATGAATAAATAGTTTTTTTATCATTTTTTTTTTGGATTTGTATTTTAGCAAAAAGTAAGAAATATTTTTTTTTTTTGCAAAATTGTGGCTCTTTTTTTGTTTATAGCGGTGATCAGAAAGGACACAGAGGTGATCAAATACCACCAAAAGAAAGCTCCATTTGTGGGAAAAAAGGACGCAAATTTTGTTTGGGTACAACGTTGCACGACCGCGCAACACAACAGGTCTCCAATCAGTGCACTTGTATGTATAATTTAGATTAAAAAAACTATGTATCTTAAATATTAAATTCACAAAAACAGGTAATCAAAACTTTTGGATGAAAAAAAAAAATGGGCTAACTTTACTGTTTAGTTTTTTTTTTAAATTCATTAAAGTGTACAATACAATACAATAAAATGCAAAAACCTCCATTGTATTCTCTAGGGCCTCTGCTAAAAATATATATATAATGTTTGGGGGTTCTAAGTGATTTTCTAGCAGAAAATACAGATTTTTACTTGTAAGCAACAAATGTCAGAAAAGATTTAGTCTTTAAATGGTTAAACTGAGCTCATTCCTTTGATAAGTATAAACATTGTATCTCTTTGGTCCTTTTATCAGTGATGTTCTCAGACTTGGCAGGCTGCCCGGATTTTTGTCTTTCTTTGTCCGTTCTAATAGGAGCGTCTCAAGTCGCTCCGACTTAAAAAAAGGTTCCTGTACTACTTTTGGGGTGACTTCAGGCGACTTGCATTGACTTCTATTACAGAAGGTGTTTGCAAGTCGCGCTGTAGTCGTGCTGTGCGGTGTCGCGCTGATTCGCCCTGCAAGTCAGATCGCCCCATTGTGAACTGGCCTTTAGTGCATAAATTAATCTGCCTAATTTGCAGCACAATTGGTCGATGCCCATTGATTTGAAAAATGCCAAAAATTGGCCCGATTTATCACCCCCCCCCCCGTATATATATTGGTCTACCTCTAGAAAAGAGAAATAAAATATTTACAAAAAATTGAGGGGTGTACTCACTTTTGTGAGATACTGTATACTTACCAGCTGTGTAGTGGTTTTACACAGAGCAGCCCCGATCCTCCTCTTCCTGGTCCCTCCCCCATGTCGACAGGCAACCTGAAAAGAGGAGGATCGGGGCTGCTCTGTGTATAACCATTACACAGAGCAGGTAAGTATGACGTGTTTGTTACTTTTTTGGATAAAAAGCTTTTGTTTACAATCACTTTAAGTACTTACACTGCCTGCATTTAAAAATATATATTTAATTATGTCTTAATGAATACAGAGCTGCATTCATTTATATCTTTTATATCTGCCTGGAGTTCAGCTTTAACAAATTCTGTCTGTTTGAAGCCTATCATTACTCATAATTAAATCTTTTTCATTTGCACGACTTCACTTAATATTTTGAAACTGTATACAAATGAAGGCGTTTCTCAAGGGGGAACGCAAGGGCAACCAAACATGAGAGGACTCAATTTGTAAATTGCTAACAAGAAGGAAATTAGTAATTCCTCTTCCAATCCAAGTTCTAATAAAAGGGATGATTAATGGCAAAACACTTGGAAAGCAGGCAGAGATCCATTTGTCACTGAGCGATAACAGTTTACTTAGAGATAATTACTTGAAAAATAAGAAATATGTTTCCATTTTTTTATCGTTTTGTCTTGCCTTCTTTACGGAAATTGTTTTACAAAAATATATGCGTTTGGAATAGATTTAGCAAACAGAAGAAACCTTTAACTGATGGAGACTCTTAAGACATTGTATTTAAGAGGGTTGTGAGTTATGGAGGGGTTAAGAAAAGTTCTTAGACTCAAAAGCCATTTTTTATAGAACAAAGCCCAATAAAAATTCTCCAGATAGATTAAATTGATTATAACAAATGAATAAGTAGACTGTAAGTACGGAAGATCTTTTACATACTATACAATTTTAACATGTGCTATTTAAGAAATGTAGGAAAACACCTAAAATAGAGAGCAGTGGGACTTTTAAGAAGCTGGTGTAACCCTTAACGGAAAAGACACAACCGATACTTAAAATTTAAAACGTACAGAGCTTATTAATAGACATATGTTAAAAACAGCATTGGGTTAGCTCCACTGCTTAGAGGGAGATCTGAACCTGATAACCACAACAAAAGTACATAAACAGTGTGACAAAAATTTCCCCTTTCTGTGCCGGTATTAGGCCAGTGTACCAATTCATGGACAGATCTATATAACCCAGAGACCTGACTAACTCAACCAGGATGATTGTGATTAGTGTTGAGCGAACCCGGACTGTAACGTTCGGGTCCGTACCGAACTTTCGGGTGTCCGGGGCACGGACCCGGACCCGGACATTTCAAAAATCGTTCGGGTTCGGTCCGGGGTTCTGCTATTTTACTCCACGTGTTGAGAAGCTGCAGGGCAGCCAATCAACAAGCGTTTCACTGGTTTGCCCTTAGAAGCCATCACAGCCATGCCTACTAATGGCATGGCTGTGATTGGCCAGTGCATCATGTGACCCAGCCTCTTTATAAGCTGGAGTCACAGTGCTGCAGTCACATGCTCCTTGGGTTAGTGTAGGGAAAGGTAGCTGACTGCGTGAGGGACAGATTTGAGACATTTTAAGACCTGATCCTGCATCCTGAGATAGATTATTTTACTACTGCTGTCTGTGCTGTTGCTCTGAGGACAGATAGCAGAAATTAGAGATTTCACATACCGCTGCTTTGAGTTGCAGATCAAACTCTGCTTAAAACAACGATCGCTACGATCGTGCTCAACGATCAGATTGTTGGGGGAATTTGAGATTTCAAATACCGCTGCTTTGAGTTGCAGA
>BLSH010339922.1:76024-87875 GCA_018402905.1 Glandirana rugosa
GTAGGGTCTGACGTGAGAGGGTCAGGAGAGTGGAGGACCGACGTAGGACGACAAGGAGAGGGACCTCTGAACGGGTCGTCACGAGAGAGAACGACAGGAGAGAACGAGGTGGATACGGAGGACAGGTCCGGTGGAGGCGTGAGAGGACCTCCCGGGACAGGCGTGGGCTCGGCTCCGGGTTCCAGTGGGGGGGTCTGACCCCACGAGGGAGTTTCCGAGGCTGTCGGAGTTGTGAGGTAGAGGTCGAGAAGGTGGGCTTGTTGAGGGAAGGTCGACCCGACTGAGACCAATAAATTGGTGAACTGTCGACCCGTGAATTTGGGCGCAAATTTCATATGGGTACAATGTTGCATGACTGAGTAATTGTCATTCAAAGTGTGAGAGCGCTGAAAGCTGAAAATTGGTCTGGTTGTTAAGGGGGTTTAAGTGCCCAGCTGTCAAGTGGTTAAATAACCAGAGTCAGCCCAGCTGGAAGGGAGTTGTTCGGGTGGAAGAGCTGGAGATGGAGTGTTGAGGCTGTCGGAGCCTTTGAGGGAGCACCCCAGTCTGGGGGGGTGACCTTGGGCCTCGGCTCGGGTGCGGACAGGGCCCTCCAGGAGAGTGCGGAGGTGGCCTGGACAGGAGGCATAGGTGGAGCAAGAGAGGACAGCAAGAGAGAGCACTGCTGGGCAAGTCTCCAGGGAGAGGAACAGCAGGATGCAGCCAGGAGGTGAGAGGACTGGGAGAGTGCAGTCTGGGATGGTGTGGAACCAGAGGAGTGGACTGTGGTGTTATGTGCATGTGGGACAGCTAGCACCAGAACTTTCTGTACATTAAAGGGGCCTGCGGTCCCTGCCTGTAAAGGGCAATTTGCTGAGGTTTGGCTGAGTCAGTGTCAGGCTTACAGTGCTAGCTAGTTTGGAGAAGGAAAGAGAGGAAGCCATGTGCCGGAGGAGTAAAGTGATACTCTGAAGAAAGGAAGTAATGTGTTGGAGGAGATTGAAGTAATATGTACAGGGAGTGTACATGGTTGTCCCAATCAATGTTCACAAACTTACTGGGCATCCCATACTTCCCTATTCCCTACCCAAGTTAAATCCCCTCAATAAAAATACAAAAAAACAAAGCACATTGACTGTTCTATGTCTCGGAGTGACTGAGATATAAATGCCGGGCTGTGCAGGGTGACAGAGTAACCACAGCACTCAGCAGCCCCTACGGTGGTGCCACTACACTTTTATTTATTGTATTTTTATTTACCTATTGTATTTATAGCTCTGATGAAAGGGGCCATTGTGTACCCCTGGAACACATTTTCCTTAGAACCTTTCAAAGAATAACTTCTCTTATGTACAATTTTCTTTTGTTGCTATTTTCCTTACCCCCTCAATTGATAAAATGGTGAAACTCAGAGACAATACACTTGCTGAGAAAAATAGGGGTTGACTCATATGGGTTGATTTACTAAAGGCAAATAGACTGTTTATTTTGCAAGGGAATTTGCTCCAGAGCTTAGTAAATGAGGGGAGGCTCAGCTGACTTCCATCATCCAATCTTGTGTAAGCAAAATGCATTTTTTTAAAATTTTCCTTGCATGTGATAGAGTATTCTTTTCAAAGTGAAGCTCATTCACCTCATTTAACCGCTTGTCGACCAGCCGCCGCAGTTGGCATGGCTCGGCTGCACAAACCGCCGTCATTGTATGTCGGTCACCCTCTGCGCACTCTGTTCTGTTCCCCGTTCTGTCAGTGGACATGTAACAGATCTACAGATCCATGTAAATCAGGATCAGTTAGATCGCCTCCTAGAGTTTAACCCCTTCCCTGCCAGTGACATTTACTCAGTAATCAGTGGCTATTTTTAGCTCTGATCGTTGTATAAATGTCATTGGTCCCAAAAAAGTGTCAAAAATAACAATAAAAACGCCATAAATCAATTCTCATAGTTTGTAGATGCGATAACTTTTGCGCGAACCAATCAATATACGCTTATTGTGATTTTTTACCAAAAATATGTCAAAGAATATATATCGGCCTAAACTGATGAATACATTTTTATATATTTTTTTTTGGATATATATTATAGCTAAAAGTAAAAGAAAAATGTTTTTTTCAAAATTGTCGTTCTTTTTTTGTTTGTAGCGCAAAAAATAAAAACAGCAGAGGTAATAAAATACCACCAAAAGAAAGCTCTATTTGTGGGAAAAAAAGGATGACAATTTTGTTTGGGTACAACAAAGCACGACCGCGCAATTGTCAGTTAAAGCGAAACAGTGCCGAATCGCAAAAAGTGCTCTGGTCAGGAAGTGGGTAAATCCTTCCGGGGCTGCAGTGGTTAAGCTCTGGGGCACAGAGCCTTTTTTCAGTCTTTTTTTGTTTATTACCCCTTTCGCACTGAGGCGCTTTCACGCTAAAAAAAAGCTCACGGAAACTTATTTCCATTAAAATCATTGAATGCTTTCACATTGGGGCAGTGCGCTGGCAGGGCGGTGAAAAAATGCGACAGCACTGAAAGCTGAAAATTGGCCTGGGCAGAAGGGGGTAAAAGTGCCTGATATTGAAGTGGAAAGTGGATTTTACCTTTAAATACATAGATGGGGGGTCTTTTCTTTATTAAAGTGTATGTATAGCCAAACCCCTTTTAGTTTTCGGAATGAGTAGGCAAAACCCCCTTTGTGGTATATTTTGTTGTCTTTGTCCTGCTGGATAGATTTCACTTCCTCTGCTGTAGATGTAATAGGAAGTTTAAGGAATTCACCCCAAAGTGCAGAAAATTCCACTCTTTTAAGGTACAGTATAAGAGGCTTCAGCTGTGGCCCTTGGCAGCTCCAATGGGCTACACACAATATTCAATATATTATATGACAGAAGTGTGGCAGAGGCTTCAAACCTATTAGAGAAGACGGTCGAGGACTTTGGACGTTCTACATAAGACTGCTAGAGATCACTGACCTTACAGCTTAAAATGAGTGCTGCTACTGACTGCTGTGGTCTGTACAGGGCCACACAGCGAGTGCCATTGGGCTGCACGTGGCTCTCTGGCCACAGGTTGGGCACCAGGGCATTAGACAGTTGTCACTGGAACATATACTGTATACCAATTGGTTCTCTCATGACAATTCTAAAATTTTAGATTTTCCTTCTCTTTTTGGCCACCAGGACAAATAAAAGTGTGAATCTCCCCAAGTGCCCAGCTGGCATAGAGAGCAGCAATAACAACTGCAGTAGTAGTAGTGGATACAATTATTTACCACTCTGTCCAAAATGAAAAAAAATGCCAATACATATAAAGAAAACATTGTACAGCCTCAATTTTATCCCTGATATGCAGTCACACAACCTCCTTTTACAGCGCATCTGCTCAAAAAACAGCAGCCAAACATAATAAACAAGATATTACACTTAAATGTATAAAAGAAGGGTGGAAAGACAAAAATGTCAAGGACATAAAGCGGAAACAATGTTTTCTAAAGGGAGGGAGCCCTTGCTCCAAATGTTTATACAATAGCCTTGCTTTTCCAGCCATTAATCTTTATTAGCGCCAACATGTTCCAATTTTACAGTGAGTTCTAAGGCTTCTCTCTTTTATGCTCTAAAGTTATCTATCTTCAAAGACTATTCATGCATTCACTGAACAGTGAGGGGTCACTTGGGTTCCTGTTGGACAAAAGTCTGGGAAGTGTTAAAAAAAATCCAGATACTCCCATTGTACAAACGAACTGGCTAATAAGGCGCAGAACACAGAAGAAAATGTCTTATCGTATTTTGATTTAGGCTAGAGACCTACGGAAATTACGAAACTGTAAATAATTTAATTGGGATCTGTTGCTTTTAAAATATTCCTTGTTTTAATAAATTCGATGTGAATGAAATATATTAATTTCTAAACATTTTGCCAAAATGGCTATTTAAAGAACTTCCTTTCTCTGTACAAGCAGCTGGCCCGACTCTCGGCTGAGAATTTGGCCTACAGTTGTCAGGGGTACGAATAAGTCGCACCGGCATTATTTTAAACCTTGCTGTCCTTCTGTCTAGCTGGGGACTAGAAGACCAGTTAGAAGTCATCAGCTCCAGACATGTTTTTATTGTTGTCTGTGGCCAATTTACAATATTATTTTTATTATTATTATACAGGATTTATATATCGCCAACAGTTCGTACATCATTGACGTGATCAAATCTCCAGAGAAGACAAGGGCAGCAATGAAAAGATGATAGAGGTTCTTGAGGATCAAAGGTAATCTTCCTGATATATCTAGTGCAAAAACAATGCCATGTTACCTCAAAAGAGTATATATCTGATATATTGTAGCAGGGTGACCCTGTGCTACTTGTTAAAATGGTGGTTTTCGCCAGATTTTGGGAGAGGCAGGTACACTAATGGCTCAGGTGTGTGCTGGCTTCATATTGGAGATAGAATTAGAGCTCAAGGCCCCATCCCCTCGAGGAGGTCAGTATCTGAAGGGAGCCGCGAGGTGCTGGTGCACCATGCTGTCCAAGTTGGGACAGACCAAGGTCGAGCCTGGAGGCTGAAGTTATGTTTTTGCAGGAATGGTGAGAGCTCCCTCTGTGGGAAGACCTATCTCTACGATCTTTGACTTGCTTTCAAATAAAACTGGGCTGCCATGCCAAAAAAACACAGTTTTGGACTGGCCCAACCCATTGTAAACGCACCTACCGCTTGAGTTTAATCACCCCAATCCCACAATATAAATAAATATATTGCAAGTGGTACTTCGATCTGTGATAAAACCAAAGAACAGGATGAAACCAAAAAAAACTTTTTTAAAAAACGTTCATATGAGCATTAGTCTCAACATTAAAAATTCCCATTCAAAGAGTGGTGAATCGCATGGTGCAAAGACAAGAAACTTCACCACCAATAAGTTGCAGATGTACGTTCACCTTCCAACATGGACCTTAAAAAGGTCACATGCGCCTTTTCTCTTTTAAAAGCCAGGATCAGCTATCCATAATGGACTGTGGTTCCATTGAAGATTACTCCAAAATTCACACAGATAAAACATATACAGTTAGACCCCTTTCACACCAAGGTGTTTTTCAGGCGCTTTTGCACAAAAAATAGCGCCTAAAAAATGCCCCCCCCCCAATACACCCCAGTGTGAAAGCCAGAGTGCTTTCACACTGGGGCAGTGCACTTGCGGGACGGTAAAAAAAGTCCTGCAAGCCGCATCTTTACAGCAGTGTGGGAGCGGTGTATTCACCGCTCGTATACCGCCCCTGCCCATTGAAAACAATGGGGCAGCGCTCCCAAAGCTCCTGAACACCGATTTTGGAGCGCTGCAAACCGCCACTTTTAACCCCTGTTAAAAGTGTACCGCCGTCGCCTGAACAGCGGTGCAATAGCGCTGCTATAACGAGCGGTAAAACGCTGCTAATTAGCGGCATTTTATCGATAACGCTCAGGCGGATCCGGTGTGAAAGGAGCCTAAGAGTAAAAAAAAACAAAAACTAAAAGTGCACTTTGCTTTTAAAAGATTAAGAATCTAGGATGCTGGAGGACCATAAAGAAACCTTAGACTCCCAATCTACCAGAAATGTTTAGAGATTAGGTGGCATTGTGTATTTTTTATCTCTATTCCCTTTATTCAATGTCTGCATTGTATATGTTCTGAGGCTTCCAATTTACGGTAGCTCTTATCTTCTTTGACTTCTAATCTGAACTTTTATCGAGAAAACAATGAAAATGTTGAAACAGAAATAATAGAGGTTCTGATCTCTCCCTACTCTACTTAGCAGTGGTAGAGTATTGTACCAAGTTAGCCCTCGATTAATCCTGAAAGTTTGGAGTATAAGTGATAACCCTTATAACTTAAACTCTACTCTACCTAAAAATAGTGTTTTTATTGCTGTGTGTACATGTTAAGAGAGATGTGGCTTTACGGAAAATGGCCAAGACCAATGTTTTTGTAGGACACCACAGGCCAGATTGTTAGGCAAGTGCTTTTCTTTGGAAAGAGGTAGTTCTGAAAACACCTATTTTTGCAAATAAAGTATATGGGGGAAAGTAACAACTTGCAGGAAATGATGAATAACATATTTCAAAAGGGTTAGACATCCTTCAAGTGCAGCAAAGGAATTCCAGCTCATCACGCTACCCCAGGTTGTGCTTCTATAGACAAATGTGATATTGGAGGTGTGAGTCCTAAGCAGATTAGGAACCAAACTCTTGCTCCAGTCACACGTGGAATGGGAGTTAGGAAGGCTGATCTCAAGCTGTAGGTGTTTGTGAAATGCTTGGGAATCTTAGACTGAAAAGAACGTAGAGCACCAAAAGGATATATAAATAGTGAAAATATTTTTTTTTTTTGAAATAGTAGATTTACTAAATATTTAGGAATTTTAAACACCCCTTTCTTTGGGATTCAGGGTTAGATTTGCAATAGCACTTTTTCTCTCGTGGGATTTTCAGTGGCAGAGTAACACAATTTTATATAACACAGTACATACTTTATTTATACAAAAACGTTAAAACATCTTTACATAAAACCACATTGTTACGATCCCCTGGTGAGACAAAAATATAAAAATACAATAGCTATGTACCTACTGGCAGGGTTAGGCAAAATATGTGTATCAGCTGTAGAGTTTCCTTGGCAGTGTACCCTCTGCCAGGGGAGCCCAACGTGTTTCAATTTGTTTCTTGCAAATCTTCATGAGGGTATCTAGGTATAACCATAGTTAAAGAAGGGGTGCCATCTCCTCCGACCCTCTAATCCCCAGAAACTCACAAGGACCGCAATTGAACACACAAGGGAACACATGAGAATATACGACCGGTCTGAAAAGTAACCTCTTGGATGGAAATAAAACACTTCATAACCTGTGTTCATTGTATTCTGCCAGTGGGGACAACCGTCTAAAGGGAAAATTCCCCTTACAGTACTTGGAGAGATATCCTCTAACTTCCTGTAACATCTCTGGGACAGGAACTAAAGAGAAATTTTCACAATTGTACACAGACTGCAAAAAAAAGATCTACCAATTTCAAACCTCCACTCTCATTGATCCCTGCCCTGCACATTATGTATTTGTTGTGTCCAGATTTGACGGTATATATAAGATGTATGCTGGTAAAGGCATGGATGTAATTAAAACTCTTATTTCTATTTAAGGAGCAAAGTTTTCCCAGGCTACAAACTCTCCAGTCCTGTGACTGAATGGAAACCCAGTGGTTGACTGTGAACTCCGCTCCAACAAATCAGCCGTACCACATTCTGACAAACATGCTGAGTTTCTGTAATTGGTGGTCAATTTACTGTCAATTCACTGTAGTAACATTTATGTACTAATCTGTCAGAAAGCCATAGAGCTTGTCACATTTTATCCACAGACTCCGTTCTGAATCTCCTCAGCTCCATGCGAGGACAGAGGCAATGATTGATTGAACCCACATTTGCACAGCTGTAAAAATAAATCCTCTAACTACCTATGATTGCATTAAGGGCTAGCAGAAAGCAATTGTAATTAGCTCACTCGCACACATAACTG
Source organism: Glandirana rugosa (assembly GCA_018402905.1). Lineage (NCBI taxonomy): Eukaryota > Metazoa > Chordata > Amphibia > Anura > Ranidae > Glandirana > Glandirana rugosa. The sequence continues at coordinate 83,515 of BLSH010339922.1, forward strand.
ACATTCTGTAAACTGTGAACGTTCAGAATGGATTCTACAAAGACATATACGTTTTTACAAATTGCAAACGACACCTTTTTTAATCTTTCAAATATAAAATATAGATGCTTAGATATATGTTGTCTCACCAACACAGAGACATTTGTGTTGAGTGGAGGAAAGGGCCATTTGCCTGACTGACCTTTACCATTGTCTTGGACCCTGCCAAAAACCTCTTTCCTCATCCCCAGCATGCAAGTGACAGGCTGAGTTCAACTTTCCAGCTGAGCTACTGTTGCTACCAGCTTTAGTTATTCACCTTTTCCTGTGGGGGTCCACTAAAAGGGCATATTATACAGAAATGCTGTATCACCAGTATTCTAGTGAATTCTCTCCAAAGGATTGAATAGAAGACTTACTATGCTAGTGGGAATGGAAGCTGAGCTGAAAAGTTATTTTATCACTGGCTTCCTGAGATTGGGAAGAGAGGTCTCTGCCAGGGTTCAAGACAATATTAAACACATAGTAACTGACCTTACCAAACTCATCTCAGCAAAGTTTTCTATATTTTAAAGTTCAAGAGACAGCAGGAGGTCTAACATTAGCATTAATGGCCGATGTCCAGTGGACTCCCTGTATAATAATTATCTTAAACTTCCTCAAGCAATATTCAGGAATTTCAAAATGGCAGGAGGTAACCAAACCTCTTATTTCAAAAGCTAGATCCTTGCCTCCACAGACACCTTTCCAACAACTTAATTCCTTAATTCATATATATATATATATATATATATATATATATAGGTACATCTAAAAAAATATAGAATATCATCAAAAAATTAATTTCAGTAATTCAATTCAAAAAGTGAAAGTATCTCAGAAAATTAGAATATTACATGCAACCAATAAAAAAAAGGATTTTTAATACAGAAATGTTAGCTTACTGAAAAGAATGTCTAAGTACAGTATAGTGTGTACTCAATACTTGGTTTGCATGAATTACTGCATCAATGCGGCGTGGCATGGAGGCGATCAGCCTGTGGCACTGCTGAGGCATTATGGAAGCCCAGGTTGCTTTGATAGCGGCCTTCAGCTTGTCTGCATTGTTGATACATCTCCAAAAACCATGCTGCTACCCCAAAATAGCTCTTAAAGATAAACAGGATGAGATAGAGACTCATGTGCTTGGATACGTCCAGTACTTAGGCATTCAAACGTCCAATCAAAGTGAAAAAAATCGGGCACAACCATGTCTCAAAAATAAAATATATATGATTTTATTAGATACATCCATTAAAAGGAATCAATACCTGTAATACCTGTCTGCATGGTTGGGTCTGGTGTCTCTCATCTTCTTCTTGACAATACCCCACAGATTCTCATGATCATTAAACCGGGTATTGGTACTTTTGGCAGTGTGGGTATCTCCATAAAGCTGGTCAGCAGAGGGAAGCATGAAGTTCTCTAGAATTTCCTGGTAGAGTGCTGACTTTGGACTTGATAAAACAGAGTGGACCAACACCAGCAGATGACAGGGCTCCCCAAATCATCACTGACTGTGGAAACTTCACACTGGACCTCATGCAACTTGGATTCTGTGCCTCTCCACTCTTCTTCCTGACTCTGGGACCTGGATTTCCAAATGAAATGTAAAATTTACTTTCATCCAAAAAGAGGACTTTGGACCACTGAGCAATAGTCCAGTCCTTTTTCTCCTTAGCCCAGGTAAGTCACTTCTGATGTTGTCTCTGGATCAGGAGTGGCTTGACACAAGGAATGCAACAGTTGTAGCCCATGTCCTGGATACGTCTGTGTGTGGTGGTTCTTGAAGCACTGACACCAGCCGTAGTCCCCCAAATTCTTGAATGGCCTATTCTTCACAATCCTCTTAAGGCTGTGTTTATCCCTGTTGCTTGTGCACCTTTTTTTACTACACGTTTTCTTTCCACTCAACTTTCCATTAATATGCTTGGATACAGCATTATGTGAACAGCCAGCTTCTTTAGCAATGACCTTTTGTAAGTTACCCTTCTTGTGGAAGGTGTCAATGACCGTCTTCTGGACAACTGTCAAGTTAGCAGTCTTCCCCATGATTGTGTAACCTACTGAACCAGACTGAGAGACCATTTAAAGGCTCGGGAAGCCTTTACAGGTGTTTTGAGTTAATTAGCTGATGAGAGTGGGACACTATGAGTCTACAATGAAGGGAAGGAAAAGGCGCCTCTAAGTGCATTATTAAAAGATTTATTTCAGGAGCACAAGGGGTTAAAAGCTCTTACATGATTGTGTAATTAAAATTCAGGCATGTAATGCAGAGTCCTCATGTGGATCATTTGTCCTCCGTCAGTCTGCAAGGGTAGAGGGGCTTGCTAGGCCCACCAGCGTTCTTTTCCTCCTTATCATGATGTGCACACGGACCCCCAGAGCCCAGTGTATACCATTCTCTGTCACCATAGGTTCTTATCTGGCCCTTTAAGAAAACATATATATAATTTCCTCTATCCAACACCCCGGATCACTGTACCGTGTATGCTTCTAATTTTAACTCTAATGTTAATCCTTTTTAATACCACCATTTTCTTATTACCACCATATCATATCAGGATCATTACTATCATTACTAGATAGAGTGGGGAACAATTAAAATTCCCACAGGTTAATTTGGGTGTCTGAGACAGAAGAGACTAAAGAAGACTATAATCAAAATCACTCCAAACTGAAGGGAGCTCACCAGTTAGACAGTTGTCTGAAGAAAAAGTGTCACCATGAGTTAAGCCTCGTACATACGATGCGATTTTCGTACGACCGCATGTCCAATTTTTCCCAAAATCGGCTGTCCGTGATTTTGTCTAGTGTACTGACGGTAGTAAAATTATCGTTCAACAAAGGCGAATGTAGTGACGTGCTACAAACGTATAAAGAGGAAGTTCAGTTGATTGTGAATTTTGAACTACAAAGGCAGGTTTACACGACCGGACACTTCCGGGTCATTCCTGGGTTCCGAACATGCGTATTTGTACTTTCAACTTTTGTGTGTCCAACTTCTGTATAGGTGAGCCGAAAATGGGACGGCGCCTTGTCGGCAGACAAAAAGTTTTCTAGTGCTCATACAGCTTTTGTAGGACGATAATTGAAAATCGGCTGTCGCATGGAGGGTACCTACGTTCTGATTATCGGATGACAGGCTGTCGTACTAAAATTTTCTGCCGATAATTGTACCTTGTGTACGGGGCTTTACTTTCTCCTCTTTTTCTTTTATTATTTTTATTTCAGGTACTTATATAGCACCGTCAATTTACTCAGCACTTTACATATATATTGTACATTCACATCAGCCCCTACCCTCAAGGAGCTTACAATCTAAGGTCTCTAACTCACATTCATTCATACATACATATACTAGGGCCCATTTAGAGAGGATCGAATTAACCTACCAGCATGTCTTTGGAGTGTGGGAGGAAACTGGAGTACCCAGAGGAAACCCACACAGGGAGAACATGCAAACTCCATGCAGGTAGTGTCATGGTTGGGATTCGAACCAGCAACCCTTTTGCTGCTAGGCGAGAGGGCTATCCCCTACACCACTGATGACATCTGCAAAATGTCGGATTTTCTATCACTTTCTTCCAGAGGGACAATGGTCTGCAGAAAAAGTTAAAGTGGGTGAATCTCTTCAGCAGGGACACAAACAGCAAAGAAAACCCCAGAAGAGTGGATGGGTGACACTAGATCTCCAGAGCTGTGTCTGTTCCCACCTTATAGTTTTACAGTGACTCCCACACTTGAGAAGGAAATAGGACTGCAGCACCATGCCGAAGCATTGTAGTCCAAGGAACAAGTTCAAGTTGATAAAATGTTGCTGTAAAACAGATTCTGCTTCAAACTTTTTCACCGTGGCATTCCAGTAGGGTTGCCACCTCATCCCTTTAAACCCAAACACATATGATTTACACAGGTTCTGAGGCTAATTTAATGCAGATAAGGCACCAAGTGAGTTTAATTACCACCTTAATCAGCCACAGAACCTGTGTAATTAATATGCGTTTGGTTTTAAAGGGAAGAGGTGGCAACCCTACATTCCAGTCCTATTTCTTTCTCCAGCAATAAAAACCTAATGTGGATTTTAACACTTCTTCATTTTATTCAATGCTAAAAAACAAAGTTTGGGTTTTAACCGTACTTGACTTCCTTCCATTCCTCCAAATATCAGGACTAACTTGTATAGATATGAAAGCCTAGTCAAGTAAAAACAACATGGCTTGGGATTTCATGTAATCACTAGAGTTGAGCGAACCTCTGGAAGTTCGGGTTCTGCTGGTCCGTCCGAACTTCGGGACAAAGTCCGGGTCCGGGTCCGGACGGAACCCGAACGATCGCACGGA
>BLSH010339935.1:0-10763 GCA_018402905.1 Glandirana rugosa
ACCACCCAAACAACCCTAGAAAACCTTCCCTTAAAAGGGGAGGGTGACATTATCCTCGGGTGAAGCCAAATAGATCCACACAAGGATAAGATGAGACACATTAAACCCCTTCCAACCTACCCGATAGTAATCATTGAAATAATAAACTAAATTTATCCGATAATGCCCGACCGCGGGCGGGCTAAAAACATCAGACCCATAAGATTAGCCTCCGTCTTTTACCAAAGAGGGGGGCCCTTGACAAAATTCCGGCCCACCTCACCCCCCCTAAAATAAAAGGAGGAGGGGGGAGGAGGGCCCGCAAAACCTTTGTTGAGTGAGAGAAACCTTTAAAGTCTTCAGGATACCAGTTCAACAGTTCTGCAACATCCGTTGCTCATGGAGAAAGAAATCTCCCGATAGGTGTACATCGAGACAAGGAGAAAAAAAAAAAAAAAATTTTTGAGTTTGATCTAAAGTAGGGAAAGTTAGACCTTCCAAAAGATGGAACACAGAATAGCACCATATCTCTCAGGTCAAGGTGGTCTAGCTTCCTTTGATCTCTTGGCCTGTTGCCTCTGCCATAGAGGAGCAATGGGACTTGGGGGTGGAGGCCGTTTGGATGAGTTCAGCGCTTTGGGGAGAGAGGAGGAGGATGGAGATTGAGAGATTAAACCCAGGTGTAAAAGAATATGTTCTCCTTCTGCAAAGGATGAGAAGCCAAAAGCCTTGCCGGCATGGGAGAAGTTTAAACGGAAAGGGAATGACCACCGATAGGTAATGGAGTGCTGGGCCAGAATCTGGAGCAATGGTTTCAGTGATCTCCGTCTCTGGATAGTGTATGGTGAAAGGTCAGCAAAAATCTGAATAGCGTGACCGTGAAGAGTGAGCTGATCCTTATTCCGTGCTTGTCTCATCACCTGTTCCTTGATCTTGTAATAGTGTGGTTTAACCACTATGTCCCTGGGGAGACCGTCTGGGCGAGGTGCTTGAAGCGCTCTGTGAGCGCGGTCCAGCTCCAGGTGATGTTCAGAGATGGTGGGGATCAGGTCCTTCAAAAGAGAGCGAACTTCCGCATCAATGTCCTTATAGGATTCAGGGAGCCCCCTAATTCTAAAGTTATACCTGCGAGATCTGTTCTCCAGGTCATCGATCTTGTTAAGTGCAACATCCAGTTGTTCATGCAACTCTTGGATACGGTCTGTGTTTTGATTAGATTGGGCTATGACCTGTTCTGTCTTGGCTTCAATGGCTTCAATCCTGACACCCAGTTGCTGTAGATCAGCTTGTATGGTGGTTGTGATCTGTGTAGCATTCTGAGCCAGGCTCCTGGTCAGCAGTTGTGAAAACATTTCCATCATGGAGGAATACTCAGAGGGGGAAGGCATGGGGATATTATGAGGCCCTCCTAGGTGTTCCGGTGTACACTGTTCAGGTCCCCCTAATATGGGGGAATGAAATGAGCTGCTTGCAGGGCCTGACAGCAAGGAGACTGATGGAGCTGGAGAAAGTAAAGCCAGAGTCTTACCCGTATTAGGGCTGGGGGGTAAATCTGTGCAGAAGGGAAGGCAGTCCTGGTCCGCGATAGACTGTTCATCCTCCGGCGTCTGCTCCTGTGCTGCATGTGCCGGCGCCATTTTGTGATTCGGGCCTCCTGAAGCCCCGGCCTCCAGTTGTCGGGAAAGGTCCCTCCGCGCTGCGGGAGTCGCCATCTGGGGGGCCCTGGGAGCTCACCGGGATCTGTGGGAAGTGTCGCGGTCTCGAGCCGGGCGGAGTCGGAGCTATAGCGGGTACCTTCAGTTGGAGAGGAGCGGAGCTCTCACTGCATGCAACTGCACCGAGGGCCGCCGCGCATGCGCTATTTTGATTTTTTTTAATGAAAAATATGAGGAAGAATATAAATCGGCCAAAACCGATGAATACATTTGTTTTTTATATATTTTTTTTGAATTTGTATTTTAGCAAAAAGTAAGAAATATTGTTTTTTTTGCAAAATTGTCCCTCTTTTTTTATAGCGGTGATCAGAAATGATGCAGAGATGATCAAATACCACCAAAAGAAAGCTCTATTTCTGGGAAAAAGAGGACGCAAATTTTGTTTGGGTACAACGTCGCACGACCGCGCAATTGTCAGTTAAACGACGCAGTGCTGAATCGCAAAAAGTGCTCTGCTCCTAACATGGGAAATCCTTCCGGGGCTGAAGTGGTTAAAGGAGCTTTGACTGTACTTCTGTGGATCATAGGAGTGCAGTTCGTTTTGCACTCTTGTGACTTGTTCTCAGCAGACAGCGGGCTGAAGCCCTCTGTCGGCTGACATCACAAAGCCGGACCAGGCTCAGGAAGGATCGTGACCATATGGACCAGGCTCAGCCTCTCCCGCCCCCCCGCGCGCTCCAGTGAGCGAGGGGGCAGAGCAGACAGCAGTGACAAATAGTCACCAGCTCTTTGCTCAGGAAGCTGCGAGAACCGAGCAATCGGCAGTGTTTGATCATTCGTTTCTCAGTGTTAGAGCCGGCGGGGGACAGATGCAGCATCGGACCGCTGCTGCATCCACCTAGGTAAGTGTGATTTAAAAAAAAATCCCATACATCTCTTTTAAGGTAAATTCCATTATTTCAAATGAGCACTTGCAGAAAATATGTAATTGTTTCCCCATTAAGTTCATGCAATAGAAAAGTTGAGCAGTCCTGTTGTCGGCTAAAGCCTTTCTCCCAAATGTACAAAAAAAAAAAAAAAAATGAAAGTATTAAAATCATCTTTATTGGGCTAATGTTATCTCTCCAAGCTGAACCGCTCGCTACATTCTCAGAACAAAATTCAATCTCTCCAATAATTGCACAAGTATTTATTGTGCTCAGTGATGTTTACCTGCGGAGTCTTGTCGAGATTAATCGCATGCAGTATTAAGTGAAATGTTTTCCTCTCCAGAGAGGTGCATCTGCTTTATCAAGGTAGTTTATCCCTGATAATAGTCTGAAGCAGAAGTACTTCCTGAGAGCCTATGGATTACAGTGTAACAGCCACTAACAAGTCTGCGGTTACATATTAATACCTAGCAGCTGCATTATTCTCTTCCCAATTATAAAGTAGCAATACTCACAAGATGTCCCAACTCACCTAAGTATTACGCAAATCAACCCGGCGGTGAGATGCAGATGAACAGCAGAATAGCTTTTTAGTGCAAAAGGTAGTTGGTGCCCTTCTACTTGGCATACAAATGCAATCTATTATTGGTGTGCATGCAATTTAACCACTTCAGCCCCAGAAGGATTTACCCCCTTCCTGACCAGGCCATTTTTTTGCTATTCAGCACTGCGTCACTTTAACTGACAATTGCGCGGTCATGCGACGTTGTACCCAAACAAAATTGATGTCCTTTTTTCCCCACAAATAGAGCTTTTTTCTGGTATTTGATCACCTCTGCAGTGTTTATTTTTTGCGCTATAAAGTTGAGCGAACCCGTGGATGTTTGGGTTCAGTGGGTTCGGCCGAACTTCGGAAAAAAGTCCGGGTTCGGTACCGAACTTGACCCAAACTTTACCCCGAACCCCATTGAATTCAATGGTGACCTGAACTTTTCGGCACAAAAATGACTGTAAAAGAGTCCTGGAAAGTTCTAGAGGGCTGCAAAATGCTTTTAGAACAATAATCTGTCCCTTACAGCAACAGCAGGAACCTGACCCTAAAGGACTAGGAGATGATTTTAGAACAATAATCTGTCCCTCTAAGCAGTAGACTCTACCTAGTCCAGTCAGATCTTTCTGTAATGCAGGATGAGATCTGCAATCTGTCCCTAAAAGCAGTCGTAGTAGTAATCTCTACCTATCTATCTATCTGCAATCTGTCCCTCACAGCACCGGCAGCATCCTCTCCCTACACTACCCAGAGAGCATGTGACATGCAGCACTAAGTGACTCCAGCCTCATATAGAGGCTGGGTCACATGATGCACTGGCCAATCACAGCCATGCCATTAGTAGGCATGGCTGTGATGGCTTCTAGGGAAAACCAGTGAAACACTTGTTGATTGGCTGCCCTGCAGCTATTCAACATGCATGATCAAATACCCAAACCCAGAACTCGAACCCAAACTTTTTTTCAAATGTCTGGGTTCGGGTCCGGGTCATGGACACCCCAAAGTTCGGTACGATCCCGAACTTTACAGTTTGCGTTCGCTCAACTCTAGCTATAAACAAAAAAAGACCGACAATTTTGAAAAAAATATATATTTTTTTTACTTTTTGCTATAACAAATATCCCCCAAAAAAACGCTCCTGGCTGTACCCAAGCCCCAGGCCTCAGGTTCATCCACCCCAGAGGAGGTCTCCCCTCCCAGACAAGGCCTGCTCCACAGCTCCTGACTACATCCTCACTCTTCCAGCCGAAACTCTCCTGTCCCCTGCTGGCAGATTGCTGTAGTTAAGGAGGCCTGCCCCCTGCCAATCCAGCCGCTGGATTGGTCAGAGCTGCTTGTCATACATCAAGAAGTGACACCTCCTCATCCATCCCCCTTTCCAGAACTTTCCAAGCGCAAGGGGGAGGAATCTCCAAGGGGTGTTCCTTCCCTTCAGCCCCTCCCCTGAGATACTCCCCTAGCCCAGATCAAAGTATTCAGGCCTACACCTACAGTCAGGCCTGACTAGATTTTTCCTTTCCCATCAAAAATCCACAAAAGTAAAGCACCTATACTATGGGGGTGCTACAGAATTGTATGCATTAACCACTTCAACCCTGGAAGGATTTGCCCCTTCCTGACAAGGCTATTTTTTGCGATTTGGCACTGCGTCGCTTTAACGCAGTCGTGCGACATTGTACCCAAACAAAATTGACATCCTTTTTTCCCCACAAATAGAGCTTTCTTTTGGTGGTATTTGATCTCTGGTTTTTATTTTTTGCGTTATAAACAAAAAAACCCCGACAATTTTGAAAAAGAAAACCAATATTTTTTTACTTTTTGCTATAACAAATATCCAGGAAAAAAAAATGTAAAAAAAATTCTTCCTCAGTTTATATATTCTTCTACATATTTTTGGTAAAAAAAAAATCCCAATTGGCATATATTGACTGTTTTGCGCAAAAGTTATCACGTCTACAAAATAGGGGATAGCTTTATGCCTTTTTTATTATTATATATTTTTTTTTTTCCTAGTAATGGCGGTGATCTGCGATGTTTAGCGGGACTGCGACATTGCGGCGGATGGATCGGACACTTTTTTGGGACCAGTGACATTTATATAGCGATCAGTGCTATAAAAATGCAGGGAAGGGGTTAACATTAGTGGTGATCAAGGGGTTAAATGTGTTCCCTGGGAGGTGTTTCTAACTGTATGTGGGCTGGGCTGACTTGAAGAGGAGAGAGATTAGGAACAATAGGAACAGACAATCTCACTCAACTCCCCTGACAGGATGGAGATCCGTTTTGTTTACACTCGCAGATCCCCGTTCTGCCTGTCTCTGGAATGATCGGGGACATCGAGTCTGCCGACCCCTGGTTGGCTCCCCCGCTAGCGAATGGGTGCGCACTTGCGCGACGTACAATGACGGCGATTCGCACAGCCGAGCCAACCTGCCTCAGTACAACTGCGGCGGCTGGTTGGCAAACTGTTAAAGTACAAGCAAAATGTGACAGAAGCACTTTCTGTTACTATGAAAATGCAGTTAGTGATGGGGAGATCCTGTTTGGGCAGTGAAAGGGTCCCTAAAGGAAAAGAATATGTATCCCAAGGAGTGGGATTGATTGGAGACAGGTTGACATTGCCCAGAAATGAGAGTAGTCTGCCATTGTGAAAGTGCAGTGAGAGATTGGGAGATCCTGTTTGGGTCCCTGAAAGATAAAAACATAGAGATTGTGAACCGTTGATGAAAATCATTCACCTCCACAAGGGAAAGCAGTCTTGTGTCCACCACTGTAAGTGCAGGCGAGGGAGGGAGCTTGTTTTGATTCCAGACAACTGTTAAGCAAAGGATAAATCCCATGAAGCCGCACCTCAATGCAGACCCACTGGTATTGGTATGAATGGCAGTCTTAGTTCCCCCCAGGCCACGCCCCAAACCGGTGGCAGCTTGTGGAATTATTTTTTGGGGGGAGGCGGCAAACAACCACTCCCCCCGGTTGGACGGTGGCACCTCCCCACGCTACCGCACAGTCGGGATGCCCGCTAACCTCCCTCCTGCATGCCCGCTTGGTCAGGTCAACCACACCCCACACGGTCAGTCATCCAGCCCCACACTTACCCTGTCTAGGTTCCAGGTGGGCAGCACTCCTACGGGCGACAGGCGGCGGGCAGGCGTCTTCTCCTCCTCTGCATCACGGCTGCTTCCGCCATGCCCTCCTCCTCCTAAGCGTCCAATAGGATCGCCTGTCCTTTCAGGCAATCGGGTCACAGGTCTCAGGACCCACTACCTGATTGGCCGGGAGGAGGATCAGTGTGAGAATAACAAATATTCATTCGCTTTTGTCACACAACTGGATGGGCTTGGAGTGTAGTGCTTGGCATCCCAAGACCACCCTTTTTTGAAGCCTATTAGAGCCTCTGACTCTAATCACGTGCTTCAACCCCCCCCCCCCCCCCATTACAATCCATACATACAGCGGCCTGCATGTAGATTAGGGAGCCGGATACATAGATAGGGGGCGGCGCCCATGCACCCCTAATGGACAGGCAGCCACTGCCCCAAACGCGTTTCACTCCACCTCTGAGAGCTTAACCACTTACGATCGTATAACTTAGATATATGGTGGCACAGCTGTTCATGATCTGCCACTCACGGGTCTGGGGTGCACATGTGTGCTGCCGGTGGCCTGCTCCTGCTGTGATTATACACTGCAGGAACTGATTGGCTGGTACCGCAGTCTCGATATCTGCCGATCCTTCGGTACAGAGGGAGAACGGTGGTTTGCCAATGTAAACAAGGCAGATCACTGTACTGTCAGTACAGAAGGCATGGATTCTGTGTTTCTGCAAAGTAGGGACATGGATCCATGCCTTCCCCTAGTACAAGCACTTCCCCCACAGGAAGAAAACACCAGCTAGGCAGACAGTTAACCCTTTGATTGCCCCTGATGTTAACCCCTTCCCAACCAGTGTCAATACAGTGACATGCCACTTTATAAATATCTGGTTCAGCCGCATCTGGAGTATTCCGTCCAGTTCACCATTCATCGTCCACCAATCTTCAGAAAGGATGTGCTGGAGCTGGAGAGAGTCCAGAGAAGGGCAGCTAAATTAATATGGGCACTGGAGGACCTTAATTATGAGGAATGACTACAAGAGCTAAATGTATTCTCCCTGGAGAAGAGACACTTGAGAGGAGATATAATAGCGATCTACAAATCTCAACTGTGATTCCAGTGTAAGTAGGAAACTTTTCAGGCCCAGGGAGTGTAAGAGGACACGGGGCCACACGATGAGACTGGAGGAGATGCGGTTTAACCTTAAACTGCACAGGGGGGTTTTCACTATCAGGGCGGTAAGGAAATGGAACTCTCTTCCACAATCGGTGGTGTCGGCAGGAAGTATGGAAAAGACTCTTGGGCAGGCATCTTAGCGAAAACAATATACGGGGATATGGGAAATGATTTTCTACACACATAAACCTAGACAGGTTGAACTGGATGGACTGTTGTCTTTATTCAACCTTACCTATCATGTGACACTAACTACAGATGTGCTCATAAGTTTCCATACCCTGGCAGAATGATGAAAGGTACGCCATTCCTACTGTGAAACATGGAGGTGGATTGCTAATGTTTTGGGGATGTCTGAGCTACAAAGGCACAGCGAATTTGGTCAAAATTGATGGCAAGAAGAATGCAGTATGTTATCAAAAAGTACTGGAGGAACATTTGCATTCATCAGCCAGGAAGCTACGCATGGGACATATTTGGACATTCCAACATGACAATGATCCAAAACACAAGGCCAAGTTGACTTGTCATTGCCTACAACAGAATAAAGAGAAGGTTCTGGAGTGGCCATCTCAGTCTCCTGACCTCAATATCATTGAGCCACCCTGGGGAGATCTCAAACATGCAGTTCATGCAAGACAGCCCAAGAATTTCCAGGAATTGGAGGCTTTTTGCCAAGAGGAAAGAGCAGCTTTACCATCTGAGAAGATAAAGAGCCTCATCCACAAATACCACAAAAGACTTAAAACTGTCATTGTTGTTAAAGGGGGCAATACACGGTATTATGAACTGGGGTATGTAAACTTTTGATCAGGGTCATTTGGGTAGTTTCTGTTGTCATTATGATTTAAAAAGAGTAAACACAGTTGATTAATAATAAATGGCTTCAGCCAAACACTAACCATGAGTGAAAGAAATGTTTTTGTGTTATCATTCATATTCTCTGAAAAATGGCCAAGAAATTATGAATTCTGCCAGGGTATGTAAACTTATGAGCACAACTGTATGTAAGATCACTGTATTAGTGTCAAAGATACCCAAAAAGGGTCAGTTAGTGTCAGATTTGTCCGAAGCAATATCGCAGTCCCTCTATAAGTTGCTGATCGCAGCCATTGCTACTAATAAAAATAAATAAATAGTTTGTAGATGCTATAACTTTTGCGCAAACCAATCAATATACACTTATTGAGATTTTTTTTTACCAAAAATATGGATCAGAATACATATTGGCCTAAATTAATGAATTCACTTTTTATAATTTTTTTATTGGATGTGTTTTAAAAAATAAAACCGCAGAGGTGATGAAATACCACCAAAAGAAAGCTATATTTGTGGGGAAAAAAGGCCATCATTTTATTTGGGTACAACGTTGCACAACCGTGCAATTGTCAGTTAAAGTAGCGCAGTGCCGTATTGCAAAAAATGGCCTGGTCATGAAGCAGGGTAAAACTTCTGGAGGGCAAGTGGCTAAAAATGGTTAAGCGCCAAGGGGCAGAGTGAAACGCATTGAGGACATAGTCTGGCAGGAGCCCAGGCTGAGACTGCCATTCATTCCAATACCAGTGGGTCTGCATTGATGCGCGGCTTCATGGGATTTATCCGTTGCTTAACAGACAGAGACTGTTGGGTTACTCAATAATACCCCAGGAGTTAACTCTGCCACAGACTTTTCTTTCCCTTCTGATGGGTCAGGTTACTCTATGCACAGGATAATGAGAAGACACAAGACGTGGGCAGGCATTGTATCACTCAGTATCAAACATTTATTTGGCACATTATTTTTTCTATAAAACAGACATAGGAGGTGGCATAGGCAGCAGCCAATCAAAGGTTAACATTTTGCATATGTAGTGAGAATGAAACTAGCTGATAATACACTCTCATTTCTTGGATATCTGGTGTTTTTTTTTTCATTAAATCAAAACTCAACAGTGCTGTTACATCAAGAGATACTCTGACCAGAAAATTGTTAACATAAAACTCACTTTATACCTACAGACAGGGCCTCTGTTAGAAATCATGGGGCCCCATACAGGCTTCTAATGGGGCCCCCCAACTTTGCCTACCCCCCACCCACCCTCCAAGGTGCCTGCACCCCAAAAATGAAAAAAGTCCCCCCTTTTCTCCCACCTTCTGGGCCCCACTGTTGGCCAGATGGGGCCCAAGGAAAAGTAATTTAAGCTCTAGTAAGCAAGTAGAAGTGGGGGTGTGAGTACCTGAGTATTGTGTGAGTACCTGAGTATAGTGTGAGTACCTGAGTATAGTGTGAGTATTGTGTGAGTATAGTGTGAGTACCTGTGTATAGTGTGGGTGCCTGAGTAAAAGTGTGAGTACTTGAGTGTTGTGTGAGTACATGGGTGTTGTGTGAGTACCTGGGTGTTATCTGAGTACCCGAGTGTTGTGTGAGTACCCGAGTGTGGCGTGACTACCCGAGTGTGGCGTGAGTACCTGGGTGTGGCGTAAGTACCGAGTGTGGCATGAATACCCGAGTGTGGCATGAGTACCTGAGTACTGTGAGGACACGTGTACTGTGAGTAACTGCTTATTAGAGGCAGGCAGCCAGCAGTTAGTTAATTGAATAAAGCATAATTCCCAGTTCCCACTAAATCAGTAGGTACGATGCCCGGCAGGTATGCGTTCCTTGATCATGCGATCGAGGGTGAATACTGCTGTACAAAATGTAAGAATGTTGTTTCCCTGGAAGCCCAGGTTCTGAATCTAAAGAAGCAACTGTCAACACTGAGATGACTCTCCATACTTAAGGAGAGTTGGGATCGTACTTGGCAGGTGCTGGCAGGGGCCAGCACAGAGGCGGGTGGAGACATAGAGGTGCAGGCACCAGAACAGAGTAGTTGGGTGGCAGTTAGGAAGGGTAGAAGGGAAATAGTCAGGGAGGCTAATCCTGGGCAGGAGCATCCCACTAGGTACGCCCCGTTGTGTGATATTGCAGAAACCAGTCAGGAATCAGCATCGCTGGAGCAGAGTGGCACCCCTAGCTGCCAGGGGAGTAACTCCTCCAGCGAGGGTGGGGATGAAGCCAGGGGAAAGGAAAGACAGATTGTAGGGGACTCAATTCTTAGAAACACAGATAGGGCAATCTGTCACAAAGACCTGAAGCACCAAACTGTATGCTCTTTACTGGGCGCTCGGGTTCTGAACCTAATGGATCGGGTGGACAGATTACTGGGAGGTGCCGGGGAAGACCCGGCTGTCATGGTGCATGTTGGCACCAATGACAAAGTTAGAGATAGATGGAGTGTCCTAAAAAAAGATTTTAGGGACCTAGAAGCAAAATTGAGGATTAGGACCTCCAAGGTAGTATTATCAGAAATACTACCGGTACCTCGAGCCACTCCATAGAGGCAGCGGAAGATTAGG
>BLSH010339935.1:10773-22310 GCA_018402905.1 Glandirana rugosa
GTTGGGATGGGATTTGGAACACCTGTCGGAAGGGTCTTCTCAACTTCCTCAATATCGACGTTTCATCTCAACGGTCGAGTAGGGAAATTAGGTTCTGTGTATACTTAATGTGTCCAACAAGACTCCGATTAAATTACGTCTATTCTGTGGTTCACTCAAATTAACGGTGGAATTAGTTGGTGTCTTGGACACGTTAATTATACACAGGACCTAATTTCCCTACTACACCGTTGGGATGACGTTTCCCACCAAGCGGTTGTACGACCGTTTTCATACGACCATCGCACCGTGTGTACAGGCCTTTAGTCCGTAGGGTTCAATATTGAGTTGGCCCACCCTTTGCAGTAGGGTTGCCACATCATCCCTTTAATCCAGGACACATATTAATTGCACAGGTTCTGTGGTTGATTAAGGTGGCAATTAAACTCACTTGGTGTCTTATCTGCATTAAATTAGCCTCAGAACAACCTGTGTAATTCATATGTGTCTTGGATTAAAGGGATGAGCTGGCAACTCTACTTTGCAGCTATAACTCCTTCAACTCTTCTGGGAAGGCTGTCCACAAGGTTTAGGGTAGGGTTGCCACATCATCCCTTTAATCCAGGACACATATTAATTATACAGGTTCTGTGGCTGATTAAGGTAGCAATTAAACTCACTTGGAGCTTTATCTGCATTAAATTAGCCTCAGAACCGGTGCAATTCAGATGTGTCCTGGATTAAAGGGATGATGTGGCAACCCTAGTTTAGGGATGTGTCTACTCTATGGGAATGTTTGACCATTCTTCCAGAAGCGCATTTGTGAAGTCAGGCACTGATGTGAACGAGATGGCCTGGCCCGAAGTCTCCAGTCTAAATCCCAAAGGTGTTCTATCTTGTTGAGGTGCAGGTCAGTCAAGTTCCTCCACCCCAAACTCGCTCATCCATGCCTTTATGGACTTTGCTTTGCGTACTGGTGCGCAGTCATGTAGGAACAGGAAGGGGCCATCTCCAAACTGTTCCCACGAAGTTGGGAACATGAAATTGTCCAAAATGTCTTGGTATGCTGACGTCTTAACAGTTCCCTTCACTGGAAGTAAGGGGCCAAGCTCAGCCCCTGAAAAACAAACCCACACTATAATCCCCCCTCCACCAAATGATTTGGACCAGTGCACAAAGCAAGGTCCATAAAGATATGGATGAGTGAGTTTGGGGTGAAGGAACTTGACTGGCCTGCACAGAGTCCTGACCTCAACATGATAGAACACCTTTGGGATTTAGAGCGGAGACTGTAAGCCAGGCCTTCTGGAAGAATGGTCAAACATTCTCATAGACACACTCCTAAACCTTGTGGACATCCTTCCCAGAAGAGTTGGAGCTGTTTTAGCTGAAAAGGGTGGGCCAACTCAATATTGAACCCTACGGACTTGGGATGCCAGTAAAGTTCATGTGCATGTAATGGCAGGCGTCCCAATACTGTTGGTAATATAGTGTATAGTTAGCAGACTGGATACATTAAAGTGGTCTTAAACCCAAAACCAAAAATGTAATATATTGCATTTATTGGTGGCTTTTTTTAATTTAGGCTTTTTCCACTCTGTTTCCATCTGGAGATCTGGCCAGTAACATGCCTCCTGTATTAGAGTGCCCCCCCACTCTGAATGAAGGTGCACAGGGGGAAAGGGGGGAAAGGGGGGAGTGTTAGATGGACTAGCAGATTTAGATACACTAATTGAATACAGATTTCAGCTAATACTTTATAAGCAGTTACAAGAACAGTTTTTTTTTCCTTTTGGGATAACAATTTTACATAAATAAATACATTTATTGATACGAGCAGAGAACACTGTATTGTATCTGTTACCATCTATGATCCATGTGTGATCACCCCCCTTTTCATGCCACTGAATTTTAATATGTATGTCTTTTCATGCACCAATAGAAAATGTTGATTTTTTTACATAATCTATTGGATTACTGCCTTTAAAGTCCCATTTTCAGGGGTATTCTCTGTTCATCCCTGTTACTGATACATCTGCCAATGAGCTTGCTCTTATGAATGACAACAGACTTACTGACTGGATCACCAGGTGAAAATAGAAGAAAGCCTAAAAAAGAAAACAAATGCAGCCATCAAGTTGACCTGGATGCAGGAGTGAAGGCTTTGTCTCACCCAAGCCACTTTGAAGCCTTCAAGATCCAGGCTCTGATCCAGGATTACAAAACTCGGAGAATACTGACAAGCCAGTCTTCTCCACTCAGAAACAGTATTTTTGCACTCTGCCTTAGTATAAATCCTGTGTGCATTTTTCCTTCACTCACAACTTGGAGGGCCTAGCACTTTCACAATATATATATATATATATATATATATATAGTATCTCAAAAAAGTGGGTTCACCCCTCACATTTTAGGAAATATTTTATTCTGTCTTTTCATGTGACATCACTGAAGAAATGACACTTTGCTACAATGTAAAGTAGTGAGTGTACAGCTTGTATAACAGTGTAAATTTGCTGTCCCCTCAAAATAACTCAACACGCAGCCATTAATGCCTAAACCACTGGCAACAAAAGTGAGTACACCCCTATGGGAAAATGTCCAAATTGGGCCCAATTAGCCATGTTCCCTCCCCGGTGTCATGTGACTCGTTAGTGTTACAAGGTCTTAGGTGTAAATGGGGAGCAGGTGTGTTAAATTTGGTGTTATCGCTCTCACTCTCTCATACTGGTCACTGGAAGTTCAACATGGCAACTCATGGATAAGAACTCTCTGAGGATCTGAAAAAAAGAATTGTTGCTCCACATAAAGATGGCCTAGGCCTGACCTATATGGGTCGGACCCCACCACCTCCAATTTCGACGCGGTACAAGCGGCTAAATAAACACTGCATCTTCACTTATCGGAGATTACCAGATTAGAAATTAATCAGTCAAAATTTTTGGGGACAGGAATGGCAAGCTGTTGGCAATGATGTTGGCAATGATGTCTCATCACGATGCTCCCACCACGCTGATTCCTGAACTTACCTCTCCCACAGGGGTGACCATCTCCTCTCCAACTGCCATTCTTCAGGCATTCCACAACGTCTACCAATCACTCTCTACCACCACTTTGCCCTCGGGTCTGGAACCGGAGGATTTGGCTTCTCTCCTAGACCCGATAGCCCTTGCTTGGCTTTCAGACTCGGAGAGGTCACAGTTGGTGGACCCGGTCACCACAGAAGAAGTCCTTACAACAATTTATTCCCTACCCATGGGCAAAGCTCCTGGCCCAGACGGCCTCCCAGTGGACTTTTACGTAGCGCACGTATACATTCTAGCCCCCCAATTGGCTTCCTTATACTCTCGCTGTCTGGAGCAGGGTTCTCCCCCCCCCCCTCCATGATGCATGCCCATGTCATACTTATTCCCAAACCAGGCAAAGATCCCAAACTATGCGCTTCTTATAGGCCCATAGGGCTTCTTAATAATGATCTTAAAATTCTTACCAAACTTCTGCTAGACTCACCCCCCTACTTCCCTCAATCATAGACAAGGACCAGACTGGTTTTATGACTCGCAAATCCACGGACATCAACCTCCGTAGACTTTTTACTAATCTTCATGCAAACCATGACAACTAGGGTACCAGAGTCATTGCCTTTTTAGACATCGAGAAGGCTTTCAACTCGATTGAATGGGAGATCTCCTGTAGGAGATCATGAGAAGGATGGGGTTTCCCCTTCTGTTCATCCAATGGCTGAAGACCATATACCAATCGCCAACGGCAGCCATTAGATGGGGGGGTGCCTGTCTCCCACTTTTAGGCTTTCCAGGGGTACGTGGCAGGGCTGCCCTCTCTCTCTGGCTCTCTTTGCCATTGCCATGGAGGCGGTGGCGGAGGCACTACGAGTCTCGCCCTCGTAGAGGATGGACTTGTATGCAGATGACCTCCTCCTTTTCCTCAATGATGCCGACTCCTCGTTGAGGGGTGCTCTTGTGGTACTGGATGAGTTTTCAGCAATGAATGGACTCAGCCTCTCTCCAGCTGCAGTGGGTGGACAAAATTGTCTACCTGGGGTCTGTATCTCTAGGGTGGCGACTGATTTCATTTCACTAAATTTGTTCCCAGGTGGTAAATTCTGTTAGGGCCAAGCTTAAAGCGTGGGGAAACCTTCCTCTGTCACCATTGGGTCGCATTAACCTCATCAAGATGAAGATCATACCTAAATTCACATATCTGTTTTGCAACTCCCCTCAATGGATTCCCAAAACCTGAATAAGATTTTCTCCTCCTTCCTTTGGGGCCCACGCTCCCCTAGATTCAAGCTGACCCCCTCATGCGCCCCTGTTACCTGGGGGCATGGCATTCCTGGATTGCCACAAATATTTTCTCACAGCTCAGCTGGTCACGGCTCACTGGTGGCTTGTTCCAGATAAACCAAACTCTGCTGTGGCCGCTGAAGCTGCGGTGTTGGGATTGGTGGAGGCCTTATTGAATCTCCATTTGCGGGGCCTAAGGGCTCCCTACAACCTGACCCCCGCCATGTGCACCACCCTTCGGGCTTGGAAGATGGGTCTAAACTGTGAACGGTACCCTCGATCTGCCATATTGCCCAGCGTCCGCATATGGAATAACCCCAATTTACCTCACTTGTCCTATTCCTGACCCTGTGGTGTGGGCCAGACATCATATAAGATTGCTTTCAGATATCACCCCGAATTTAACAAGGCTCTCATTTGAAGACTTAAGGTCACGGAATAATATACCTCCTTCGTATCTATTTCGATATCTGCAGTTATCCCACGCTTTCAGAGGCCAGTTCGTTCCCCCTGGGGAAAGACAATAGGTGCAATCTGATTTGGAGCGGATCCTGTATGACTGTACGGAGAAGCCCACCTCAGTGTTGTATGGGCATCTCCTCCGGGTCTCGTCTCCTGAGCTGTCCAAGATCTGTCAACAATGGGCCCGGGACGTTCCGAGGACTGGGAAGATGTTTGGGACTTCCCTTTCAGAACGCTGGTCTCCTTATTCTAGCCTTATTCAATTCAAGATTGTCCACAGGGCCTATCTTACCCCCGCCCGCTTACACAAGATAAGTTCATCCCATCCGCCGGAGTGTTGGCTCTGTGACTATTCCCCTGGTGATTTTTTTTACATTTTCTGAACTCGTCCAGCAGTTATGGCTTATTGGTCACAGGTTCTCACTGTGGTTGTTGAGATACTAAGCATCCCCATCACCCAGTCACTCAGAGTATGCCTGTTGGGACTTGTGGAGGACTTGGTGCCCAGAATAGCTGAAAGGACCCTACTGGGTCTTCTAATGTTTTAGAGGAGAAAGTGTAAACCGTTTATGGTATGTTAGTAAAGAAAAATGGTTAGAGGTACTACTCTGGAGGAGAAAATCGCATGGCACTGTGAGCCACTGCAGGCTATATCCGGGTGGCTGGAGGCAATGTGTTGGTGCTGACGTCAGCTGCTGGATGGGAGATAAGGCGTACACCCTTCTAAATGTAAACCGTTAAAACAGGATTTATTGAAACACAAGTAAGAGGTACTCACAAAAGTAGAAGTAAAAATCGCATAGCAGTGTAAGCCGCTGCGAGCAATGTCCCGGTGCTGGAAGTGTGACAGTGCCCTCAGAGACTAGGCTGCTCCCTGGGGGGAGGGGAAGTGGTCACTAGCTGGCTGGCCCCGGCTGTTGGTAAGGTGGGCGCCGGTGGATTCTGGCATTCCCTGTGGTCCAAGCGGAGTACTCCTTGGAGTATTCCTCCATGCAGATCTCCTCTAGAGCAGTGATGTTTTGGGACTGTCGCTGGGCAACATGGATTTTCAACTCCCTCCAAAGATTTTCTATGGGGTTGAGATCTGGAGACTGGCAAAGGCCACTCCAGGACCTTGAAATGCTTCTTACGAAGCCACTCCTTCGTTGCCCGGGTGGTGTGTTTGGGATCATTGTCATGCTGAAAGACCCAGCCACGTTTCATCTTCAATGCCCTTGCTGATGGAAGGAGGTTTTTACTCAAAATATCACGATACATGGCCCTATTCATTCTTTCCTTTACACGGATCAGTCATCCTGGTCCCTTTGCAGAAAAACAGCCCCAAAGCATTATGTTTCCACCCCATGCTTCACAGTAGGTATGGTGTTCTTTGGATGCAACTCAGCATTCTTTCTCCTCCAAACACAAGATGAGTTTTTACCAAAAAGTTATATTTTGGTTTCATCTGACCATATGACATTCTCCCAATCCCCTCTTCTGGATCATCCAAATGCTCTCTAGCAAACTTCAGACGGGCCCAGACATGTACTGACTTAAGCAGGGGGACACATCTGGCACTGCAGGATCTGAGTCCCTGGCGGCGTAGTGTGTTACTGATGGTAGCCTTTGTTACTTTGGTCCCAGCTCTCTGCAGGTCATTCACTAGGTCCCCCCATGCGGTTCTGGGATTTTTGCTCACTGTTCTTGGGATCATTTTGACCCCATGGGGTGAGATCTTGCGTGGAGCCCCAGATCGAGAGAGATTATCAGTGGTCTTGTCTGTCTTCCATTTTCTAATAATTGCTCCCACAGTTGATTTCTTCACACCAAGCTGCTTACCTATTGCAGATTCAGTCTTCCCAGCCTGGTGCAGGTCTACAATTTTGTTTCTGGTGTCCTTTGACGGCTCTTTGGTCTTGGCCATAGTGGAGTTTGGAGTCTGACTGAGTTGTGGACAGGTTGTGTCTTTTATACTGATAACGAGTTCAAACAGGAGCCATTAATACAGGTAATGAGTGGAGGACAGAGGAGCCTCTTAAAGAAGAAGTTACAGGTCTGTGAGAGCCAGAAATCTTGCTTTTTTGCAGGTGACCAAATACTTATTTTCCACCATAATTTGCAAATAAATTCTTTACAAATCAGACAATGTGATTTTCTGAATTTTTTTTTTCTCATTCTGTCTCTCATAGTTGAAGTGAACCTATGATGAAAATTACAGGCCTCTCTCATCTTTTTAAGTGGGAGAACTTGCACAATTGGTAGCTGACTGAATACTTTTTTGCCCCACTGTATATATATATATATATATATATAGTAGGTAAAATAAGTATTGGACACGTCTCCATTTTTCTAGGTAAATCTATTTCTAATGGTGCTATAGAAATGAAAATTTCACCACATGCTGGTAACAACCCATGCAATCCATACATATGTAGCCATGCCCCTGTAGTGGTTGCCGGAAGTAGTGGTTCACTTGTCAGCCTGCCCTCAGTCACTCTTTTCCACACATTCAGAGACAGAAAGAAACAGGGCGGCACTTGTATTTTTTTTATTAGGGGATTTAACTTGGATGGGGTATAGGAAGATTATGGGATACCCAGTGGATCGAACAGATCTTTAACGGGACCATCTATATACACTCCTGTATATACACATTTCTCTTCCTCCAGCACAATCTTGCTCAAAGTCAACTCTTCTTCCTCTCTCCTGCACAACACTTCTGTGGCCTAACTAGCACATGGTGAAGCCTGTCCTTGATTTAGCCCAGCCTCAGTGAACCGCCCATTACAGGCAGGGACCGCAAAGCAAAGTTAGTTAAAGAAATGTGCTAGCAAGCTCAGTCCCAACTGACTTTGCACCTCTTCCAGACTGTCTCTCTCCCCAATCTGTTCCAGCGTACCTTTCTAGTGTCCATGGGTGTGTGTCACTCACTGACACCTGGTGGATCCCTCCTGGAGACCACTCCATTGCTGTCTCCTGCTCCCCGGTCAGGACTCCCCTTGGATGTACTGAGGGGTCCCTTCCACTTCCGAGCCTCCAGGCCCAAGGTCACCCCCCCCCTGACTAGGGGCTCCCTCAAAGGCCTCCGCAACTAGTGCTCCATCTCCCAGTTCTTCCACCCAAACTCTCCTCTCTGGCTGGGCTGACCCCAGGTATTTGTGGAGGCCTGCCCCCTGCCAATCCAGGTTGGGGATTGGTCAGAGCTCCCAAAAACACACCAGAGAGCTCCACCCTTCTTCCCCACCCTACCTTCTAGAAGCCTCTAGAAGCAGAGGGGAGGTTACCAGGAGGTGTAACCGCCTGTGAGTCACTGACCACTCCCTAGGCCACTCTAATTTAGAAACAATGGCTCATGGGCCCAGGAGCAAGGGCATCCCATAAAATAAAATGGAGGGGAAAAGGGAACAAACTTGGATGGGGACTGTACAAATAAGTTAAGTACAAAAATAGGCATCAATCTCTGTGAATTATTTACACATGTACAGTATAGATAAGGCCAGGGGCGTCTTTAATACTGATTGGACCTTGGGCAACCATTTTCTTGGGCCCCCCTCATGCAATTTCACTCTCCATCTGCTCTAAGACAAAATAAATAGCAGCTAAACTCAAAATCAGTTTACTGAATCAGATCAGGCATCAATTGCGATTGGTTGCTAGAGCTTACGGCACATGATTTCTGCTTGTTGATTGGTTGCGAGAGATTACTGTACATCAATACTGCTCACTGATTGCTTGCTAGAGGTTACTGCACATCATTACTGCTCACTAATTGGTTGCTAGAGGATACAGCACATCATCTCCTCGCTGCCTGCACACAATGGACTGGGGAACGCAAAGTCACTTTCCTGACACCACAGAAACATGCTGACCTTTAGTAGATACATAGCAGTCCCATCAATTGTTAATGACACCCTCACTCATATGCTGACGTGCTGTGGCACTGTGTTTTTGAAAAAGGGTTAGGGACTTTCTTCCGCATTTCTAGCGCATAGAGCAGCCCATTGAAATGAATGGGCTGCCCTAAACATGATCTGCATCTTTATCCACCCTGTCAAAGCCCCTGCTAACCTCTGCACCCCAAACCTCCCCCATCCTCTCCACTCCAACCCCCCCCCCCCCTTAACTCTACCTACCTCCTCTGCTCATTTTTGCACCAACCTTCCTTACCTCTATACATCCCCCTCCTTTCTCACCTGTGCACCCCAAACTGTAATTCCTTCTCTGCCTACCTCTGCACACCCCACACTACCCTCCCCCCTACCAATTTGCTTACCTTTGCAGAACAGGCTGATGTTAGGCTAAATGACCACATTTGTAGGCAGGACTTTCAAGCATGACCCTTTGTCACCTCAATGGGCAGCATTCTGTATAGGTGATGGTGGATATTACCTCAAGGGGGCATGACATACCTATGAATGCCACCTCTATTTACATATCAATGCCGATTATTTACATGTGAACACAGGGTCTGCAGGTGAGTCATCTGTACACAGCAATAGGGCAGAGCTGGGCAGCATTTAGTAGCAGCACTTCACACTTAGATATTGGGACACAGCACAGGACTAAAACTTCAAGGGACAAAGGAATTTAAACCAGGATAGTTGGCAAGTATGAGGCAGCTGCTTTAGGCCCCACAAAAATGACAGGGCCCAGGGCAGCTGCCTCTTTTGCCCTGCCTTATAGACGGCCCTGGATAAGGCACTCCTATCTACAATTCCTGCAGCTAACAGCATGGAGCACAAACAAAATACAATTTTGAGCGAGAGCACCTCTCACTCAAGAGAGATACTTTGCTCATAGAGATGTAAGGAAGGTCTTGACTGTCCTCGGAGAAGATGGACAGCCCTCCCATCCCAACGATCCTAAGATAAGGTATAACAACAGCAACCTAACCTAAATCCTAGCTAAGCACAGCACACATATTCTGCTGAGAGGGGGTTATAGCCCTGCCAGCAGAGTAAAACAGAAACAACACATTTCAACACTTTTCCTGTCTGTTCTGTCAGGAGGGGGGTTATAGTCTGCTGACAGAAACAGGGGGTGAAAAATAAACACACAAATAAACTGTAGTCAGATCTTCCTGGAATTCCTAATGGGAAGGACCCTTCCCCAGGCAAACAGGTTCCTGAAGAAATACTTTTTTTTTTTTTTTATTTAGAAACATACCCCGCCCCAGTGTCCTTGGCAATAGGAACGTTCCGAATATTGGGCACACTGAATAGCAGGCTAGCAGGGCCGGACTGGGACTAAAAACCAGCCTTAGAAATCATTTCATACCAACCCCATAGCATTACTATATCAGCCCAACAGCATAACGTAATTTTTTGGTTCACAAAAGGGAAAACTGTGCATGTTAAAGCACATTTGAAGAGTGTATTATAAAATGTCCGTTTTCAGTACAAATATCAATATTTAAGCTATAAACACGTAGCTAAAGCTATTAGCAATGTGTTTAAGTTAAAAGTCAAAAAACATATTTCTCCACTTACATGAAGGTCAGGTTAAAATAACCCAGCCAGCACAGAGTTCTCCCGTATATCAGAGTCTGCAGGAATCCCCCTTACAGTGCAAGGGAACTCTGACATAAAGGGGAATATTGCAGATCATGATCTAAGGGGGCACTCTGTTATGGGGGGGGGGCTCTGGCTACCAGAGACCCCCCTTATATCAGAATCCACTGCATTCCCCTTTACATCAGAGTTCCCACTTACATTAGGCTCTGCAGCATTGCCCTTTACATCAGAGTCCCCCCTTGCATTGTAAGGGGGAATCCTGTAGATTACATACATTATTGTATTCACTCCCCCCTCACATCAGTGACCCCTCTCAGACTGGCCTTGCGGCGCTGTCACTGACCTCCTCTCAGGTGTACCGTGCAGGGATCTGTCAGTCATCTCCAGCTTGGTGGCTCTGGTTTTATCCTATAGTCTCCTCTCCAGTCCACACACGTCTGACTTCTCCCATGACCCCCATCCCAGCGGGACTCCCACTCTTGACTCCTCTCCAGACTCCCCCCTCAGAGACTGCAGACATGATAAAATACAGAAGGTGGTTAGAGGCTGCAGATGGTACAGGAAAGGTCAGAGGCTGGGGATGGGACAGGAGAGGCCAGAGGCTGGGGATGGGACAGGAGAGGTCAGAGGCTGCAGATGGTACAGGAGAGGTCAGAGGCTGGGGATGGGACAGGAGAGGTCAGAGGCTATGGGATGGGACAGGAGAGGTCACAGGCTGGGGGATGGGACAGGAGGTCAGAGGCTGTGGAAGTCAGAGTCTGCAGAGTTCAAAGGCTGCATATGGTACAGGTCAGAGGCTGCGGAGGTCAGGGGCTGCAGAGGTCAGAGGCTGCAGATGGTACAGGAGGTCAGAGGCTGTGGATGGTACAGGAGGTCAGAGGGTGTGGAGTTCAGAGGCTGCGGAGGTCAGAGGCTGCGGATGGTACAGGAGGTTAGAGGCTGTGGAGGTCAGAGGCTGCGGATGGTACAGGAGGTCAGAGGCTGCTGATGGTACAGGAGGTCAGAGGCTGGGGATGGGACAGGAGAGGTCAGAGGCTGGAGATGGGACAGGAGAGGTCAGAGGCTGAGGATGGGACAGGAGAGGTCAGAGGCTGAGGATGGGACAGGAGAGGTCAGAGGCTAGGAATAGTGCAGAAGAGGTCAGAGGATGGGACAGAAGAAGTCAGAGGCTGGGGATGGTGCAGGAGAGGTCAGAGGCTGGGAATGGGACAGGAGAGATCAGAGGCTGGGGATGGTGCAGAAGAGGTCAGAGGATGGGACAGGAGAGGTCAGAGGCTGGGGATAGGACAGCAGAGGTCAG
>BLSH010339935.1:29326-54253 GCA_018402905.1 Glandirana rugosa
AGTCGGATGAGACAGGAGAGGTCAGAGGCTGGGGGAGGGGACAGGAGAGGTCACAGGCTGGGGATGGGACAGGAGAGGTCACAGGCTGGGGAATGGGACAGGAGATGTCACAGGCTGGGGGATGGGACAAGAGAGGTCAGAGGCTGGGGGATGGGACAGGAGAGGTCACAGGCTGGGGGATGGGACAGTAGAGGTCGGAGGCAGGGGGATGAGACAGTATTGTCTTATGCGGCTGTACTCTCACAGTCCTCAAACATAAAACCTTGGGACAAGTAACAGGCGGAGTACATTTGGCATCACTCCCCCCTGTGACAGAAGCCGGTGCTATACAGGAAGCATCGGCTCTGCTTCCTCTAGCACTGGCTTGGATCTTCACGCTGATGCACAGGAATGGAAGGTCAGGAACCCGCAATCTGGGCTTGCTGACCCGACATCCCAGAGCAGGAGGCGCGGGCCACATCAGAGGACAGCGGTTGGGCACCCATACTTTAAGATTTCCCTTCACTGGAACTAAGGGGCCAAGTTCAACCCCTGAAAAACAACCCCACACCATAATCCCCCCTCCTCCAAATGATTTGGACCAGTGCACAAAGACATGGATGAGCGAGCTTGTGGTGGAGGAACTTGGGGATTGGAGTCCTGACCTCAACCGGATAGAAAACCTTTGGGATGAATTAGAGCGGAGACTGCGAGCCAGGCCTTCTCGTCCACATTAGTGCCTGACTTCACAAATGCGCTTCTGGAAGAATGGTCAAACATTCCCATAGACACACTCCTAAACCTTGTGGACGGCCCTCCCAGAAGATTTGAAGCTGTTATAGCTGCAAAGGGTGGGCCAACTCAATTATGAATCCTACAGACTAAGACTGGGATGCCATCTAAGGTCATGTGCGTGTAAAGGCAGGTGTCCCAATACTTTTGGTATTATAGTGTATTTTATTGCCAGTGTAGCCTTAGCCTAAATGTTAGATTTAATTCATGTAAAGCAAACCTAACTGTACAAAACAAGCTCTGGCTTTCCAGGTTTAAATAATATCACTAATATTAAATTAAAAAATTCTGCCAGCTAAAATAACTATTTCCGTTTGGGTGAGCATCAGTGAGCTGAATGTCATTTTTCTATACTTCATGGTTTAGGCTTTCATGCCCTTCCACAAAGTAATACTAAAGTTTTATTATTTCTCAGCTGACGTCCACAGACATTTGTCTGGTATACTGTACTTTATATAGAAGCCATTAAATCGGGTGTGACACTCTTATTTGCCTTAGTAATCTCTCTTGAAAAAACCTGGGGATTTTGATTGATTTATTTTGGGTTTAAAAAGCAGCCATGGCCCAGCATATATATTTGCAGTGTGCGTGTATACGTACAGTATCTCACAAAAGTGTGTACACCCCTCACATTTTTGTAAATATTTTATTATATCTTTTTATGTGACAACACTGAAGAAATTACACTTTGCTACAATGTAAAGTAGTGAGTGTACAGCTTGTATAGCAGTGTAAATTTTCTGTTCCCTTAAATAACTCAACACACAGCCATTAATGGCTAAACCGCTGGCAACAAAAGTGAGTACACCCCTAAGTGAAAATGTCCAAATTGGGTCCAATGAGCCATTTTCCCTCCACGGTGTCATCTGACTGGTCTCGGGTGTGAATGGGGAGCAGGTGTGCTAAATTTGGTGTTATCACTTTCATACTGGTCACTGAAAGTTCAACATGGCACCTCATGGAAAAGAACTCTCTGAGGATCTGAAAAAAAGAATTGTTGCTCCATATAAAGATAGCCTAGGCTATAAGAAGATTGCCAAGACTCTGAAACTGAGCTGCAGCAAGGTGGCCAAGACCATACAGCAGTTTAACAGGGCAGGTTACACTTAGAACAGGCCTCACCATGGTCAACCAAAGAAGATGAGTGCAGGTGCTCAGCATCATATCCGGAGGTTCTCTTTGGGAAAAAGACTTATGAGTGCTGCCAGCATTGCTGCAGAGGTTGAAGGGGTGGGGGGGGTCAGCCTGTCAGTGCTCAGACCATACACTGCATCAAACTGGTCTGCATGGCTGTCATCCCAGAAGGAAGCCTCTTCTAAAGATGATGCACAAGAAATCCCGCAAACAGTTTGCTGAAGACAAGCAGACTAAGGACATGGGTTACTGGAACCATGCCCTGTGGTCTGATGAGACCAAGATAAACTTATTTGGTTCAGATGGTGTCAAGTGTGTGTGGTGGCAACCAGGTAAGGAGTACAAAGACAAGTGTGTCTTGCCTACAGTCAAGCAGTGTGGCGGGAATGTCATGGTCTGGGGCTGCATGAGTGCTGCCAGCACTGGGAAGCTACAGTTCATTGAGGGAACCATGAATGCCAACATGTACTGTGACATACTGAAGCAGAGCATGATCCCCTCCCTTCGGAGACTGGGCCGCAGAGCAGTATTCCAACATCATAACAAACCCAAACACACCTACAAGATGACCACTGTCTTGCTAAAGAAGCTGAGGGTAAAGGTGATGGACTGGCCAACCATGTCTCCAGACCTAAACCCTATTGAGCATCTGTGAGGCATCCTCAAATGGAAGGTGGAGGAGTGCAAGGTCTCTAACATCCACCAGCTCTGTGATATCGTCATGCAGGAGTGGAAGAGGACTCCAGTGGCAACCTGTGAAGCTCTGGTGAGTGCAGTGCTGGAAAATAATGGTGCCCACACAAAATATTGTGTTGAGTTATTTTGAAGGGACAGCAAATTTACACTGCTATACAAGCTGTACACTCACTCACTACTTTACATTGTAGCAAAGTGTAATTTCTTCAGTGTTGTCACATGAAAAGATATAATAAAATATTTACAAAAATGTGAGGGGTGTACTCACTTTTGTGAGATACTGTATATATACACATATACACATTGTATATATCCAGGGCTGGCACAACCATAGGGTGGCTTAGACAGACACCTTAGGACGCCAACATGAGAGGTAAAATATGAATCCTCAACAACTTGCTGGGGATTCAGATCTTTAACCGGTCTGCAGACGTGTTTTTTTAAAAACACTCCCAGCTGCTATATTGTCCAAGAATGTGTGTACTTTGGTGAAGATGTTGTCTTTCAATGTGGAAGTGACTGATACAAGTGGCTGTGAAGTCGCTGATCACTTTCACAACCGCCACAATGTCCCCCCCCGCTATGTTTACCGGGCTCTGTTGTACCACTTGTGGGCCCGGTGCAGACATGGCGGGTGTTGCTGAGAAGGGCGGCGGGAGCTCAATGGACAGCCGTCACCTGAGCTTCTTTCCTGTGCACAGACCAGGAAGTATGGTGGAAGTACAATGGACAGCCATGGGCTGAGCTTTTCTCCTGTGCACAAACCAGGAAGTTATGTGTATGACATCTAAAAAACACGACTGTATCATTTGTAGAGTTTAGAGACTTAAATGTTCAGAATGTATGCACAATATTTTGCACTTTAGGCATATGCACTTTATTTTTTGTACTGTTTGCACTGTGGTTTGATGTTTAGTTATTTAACTGTGTATGACATCACTTCCTAGTCCTGAACTCCCAATCACCAGGATCAGTGCCCGGAGAAGTGGCTGATGGAATATCATCTGTGTTCCATCAGGTGCAGTGGAGTACAGAGGAGATATCCAGCCTCTAGTAGACTCTTTAAGTCTCATTAAGAGAACCTTTCATCTGTAAGCTATCACATAGGGGGCTATTGATCCCCTATGTGATACAGGAAGCATCTGCTCTGCTCTCTATTGCAGCCCTATGCTTCCTACTGATACCCGGTATGGGGGATCAAGAACCAGCCAGAAGTACCCACTAGTAACCAGAAGTACCAGCCCGCAGTTCCTGGCAGTACCAGCTAGCAGTACCCAGAAGTACAAACTATCAGTACCCAGCAGTACCAGCCACCAGTACCCAACAGTACCAGCCAGCAGTACCCACAAGTACCCAGAAGTACCAGACACCAGTACCCAGCAGTACCAACCAGCAGTACCCATAATCACCAGCCAGTAGTACCCACCAGTACTCATCAGCAGTACCAGCCAGCAAAACCCACTACTCACCAGCAAAACTTGCCAGTACCAGCCAGCAGTACCCACCAGTACCAGCAAGCAGTACCCACCAGTATCAGCAAGTAGTACCCACCAGTACCAGCCATCAGTACCCACCAGTACCAGCTAGCAGTACTCACCAGTACCAGTCAGCAATGCCAGCCATTGTCCTGAAGGACAACCAGCAGCAGGCACCAGCCATACCCGCCTGGGGGACAGCAGCAACCAGCGATACCTGCAGGAATCCTGAGGAAGAAGTGAGGATTGTAGTCAGTTGAGGTGCACGTAAACCGCAGTGCATTAGTGTGAAAGCAGCCTTGGGCCCCTTTTACATGATCGGTCTGATCGGGTCTGCCTGTCTGCTTTTCAGGCGGACCCAATTGGACCCTCCATTCATCTCTATAGAGCGGCAGATTTAAACTGACCTGCATCCTTTTACCCCCGCCTATCTCCAATCCGATCTGTTTAAAAAAACAGAAGGGGATCCGTCCCTGCTACACTCACCAGCTGCCAAGTCGCTAAATTGGCCTTTGCTCCTCAAAAGGTTGGGAACCCCTGTCATAAGGTGTCAGCATACCAAGACATTTTGGACAATTTCATGCTCCCAACTTTGTGAGAACAGTTTGGGGATGGCCCCTCCCTGCTCCAATATGACTGCGCACCAGTGCACAAAGCAAGGTCCATAAAGACATGGATGAGCAAGTTTGTGGTGGAGGCGCCTGCACAGAATCCTGGGCAGAAGAGTTGAAGCTGTTATAGCTGCAAAGGATGGGCCAACTCAATACCGAACCCTATGGACTAAGACTGAGAAGCCATAAAAGTGTATGTGCTTGTAAAGGCAGGTGTCCCAATACTTTTGGCAATATAGTGTATATCTGAAGCTTTAAGTTTTGGATAGAGTGGTTAAAGATTCAAACCTTGACTTTTTTTCTTTTTCTTTTTTGCTGCTCTGTGTCCATGCTGCAGAGCTTCACTCTTTCTATTTGCCCTGGTGTCTATTGTCATTGGAACTGAAAGTGGTAAGAAACGTTTGAGTTGTCAACAGGATTAGAATAGAGGGAAAACATTTTCAATTGCATGTAACAAAAATTGAAATTGAAGTGCCACACCACTGCTAAGAGGTCCAAACAGACCTTTGATCTGATTAAAGTGAGGGAATCATCCAAAGAGTAGGCAATGTGTTTTGGGAGTCCAAGAGCTCCCCTTTATTCAGTTCAGATGTGACCTGGACCTACAATGGTATTTTTCCAGTGTGAATTACAAGCTTGTCAGCAGCTTGTTTAGGTCTGTGCTTGTAATTCGCACTGGAAAAATACCATGCTAGGTTCAGTTCAGTTCTAATTTGTCAACATTGTTTTAATCAAGGCATGATGAAGGGGGAGCTTTTAGACCCCCGAAACACATTGGCTACTTTTTGGATTGTGCTCCTCACTTGGTATTGAAACAAAGTTGTACCTGGACCTCTTCGCACTAGTATGCCACTTCGGTTTCAATTTTGTTACATTACACTACAAGCCAAGGAGACTGTGGAGATCCTCTGGGGTGTAGAAGCTGCCTGCGTTGGAACCAGATCATTTATATCAACATCACTACTTTAAAGCGATTGTAAAGTCTCGTTTTTTTTTTCTTTAAAAATAACAAGCATGTTATACTTATCTGCTCTGTGTAGTGATTTTGCACAGAGCAGTCCCAATCCTCCTCTTCTCGGATCCCTCGCCAGCGCTCCTGGCCTCTCCCTCCTGTTGAGTGCCCCCACAGCACGCAGCTTGTCAGGGGGGCACCTGAGCCTAGCTGCAGCTCTGTGTGTCCATTCAGACACAGAGCTGTGGTTTGGACCCACCCTAACTGACTTTGATTGACAGCAGCGGGAGCCAATGGTGTCACTGCTGTGTCTCAGCCAATCAGGAGGGAGGCACTCATGCATATCGGTGGATAGAGATGGAGCTCAGCTAAGTATTAGGGGGACTGCTTCACACAGAAGGTTTTTTTTTATCTTAATGCATAAAATGCATTATGTGACAGTAGGCTGTTAAAAACGCCTGGTTGCGTTCAAGATGGCAGGTACATCTGTTCCAGGTTTAAAACATATACAGGTTTCTTCCACTAGGGGGAAGTGCTGGGAGTTTTGCAGGGGTAGAGGTATGAGCCCAGCTGAGTGGAGCTGGCTCATTAAGGCCTGTACAAAAGCTCCCAGCAGGCCTAGGGGAGTTGCTCCACCCTGGAACCAGTTTCTGTGTTAATAGACTGGGGAGTGTGACACCAAAACCTGTGTGATAAGGCCAAGCCTGTGTGGCTCCTTATAATACCAGAGAGAAAGGTGCTAGGTATAGCAGAAGGCTGTACCTAGCTGGCAGACAGGGAAACCTACCAGTATAGTCAGTGGCCAAGTTGGCAAGGATTTATTTTGATGTTGGTTTTTGTTTTGCTGTTTTTCTACAATTGTATATAGTGTAAATAAACCGCACTGTTTGCTTCACCTACAACTGCTGTTTCGCTGTGCCTATTTTGTGTAGTGAACCCTTCCAGGGGGTCACACACACCCGCTGCCGAGCTAACCCCCTTACAACTAAAATAAAAAAAACTTCTGCCTTTACAACCACTTTAGGATAACAACAGCTAGATTACCCTATGGGCCCAGTACTATCTTTCCACTTTCCACAATCTTTCAATGGAGACATCTGTTCCAGGTCACTTCCAGTACTTTGAAGAAATTTCCTTTCTGTCTATTGGACAGGAAGCAAAGGTAAATCTCCCCAGAGGTACAGATGGCAAAAAAAAAATGATGATAGGTGTTGTAAAGAATCCCTACTGTCTGGTTTGAAAGTGTGGGTAAGTAGTACCCAAAAAAATCTACTTTTTTCCTAAGTTTCTTTTGAAAAATAGAGGTGTACTTTCTGGTTTGTGAGTGTGCAGGAGCTTGTAAATCACATGCATGACATAAGAAGGGAGATCCTGATTGGTTTGAAGCTTATATATTACAATCTACTCTGCAAAATACCAGCACCTAATGTGCAATGTATTTTTTTTTTTTTTTACCACCCTCAGATTTGCAGGGCTTTTACGGACCTAGCCGTTGAATACCAGCAAGGTACCAACCACAATTTCTATTTATTCCAATCCCTTCTAGACAAAACAGGCATTTAACCATTACAGTGCAGGTGGTAGGGGCACTCTAAGGGAAATGTTGGCACCTTACTGGAATTTAACTCTACCCCCTGGCACACAAGTCGTGCCGCAAGTCGAATCATCGTGATCCGACTTCTGGTGCGGCTTCTATTCAAATCAATGGGCTCCCATAGGGAACCATTGATTTTGAATAGAACACCTGACGAGGCTTAACGCTGTGTATACAACGTTAAGCAACGTTATTGAGCGTTTTGCCGGCTCAGCGTCAGTAACGCCATGACGCTGCAGCTTCGGAACGCACTAGTCCCGCATTCTAGCTACAGCTCACTAATGCAGATGCCCTCTACTGCTCAAAAACGTCAGCGTTTTTATAGGGCCATTGAATAACATGGAGAGCAGCAAAAAACGCCCAAAAATGTGGCATTACAAAACACCCGTGTGTATCAGGGCTTAAAGCGGAGTTCCACCCTAAAGTGGAACTTCCGTTGGTTGGATTCCTCCCCCCCCTCAGGTGTCACATTTGGCACCTTTCGGGGGGGAGGGGGAAGAGGACACCTGTCTTTAGACAGGTGTCCTTTTCCACACTTCCGGGAGCTCTGGCCGGCGGACGTCAGCAGCCTGGCTCTCTCCTCCCTGCTCGCTCTGCTTCTGGCCGCCTGGCCAGTAGCAGAGCGCGGCAGAGCTCGCGCATGCTCAGTAAGGTGCCCGGCGTGAAGCTGTACTGCTTACACGTCCGGGTTCCCTTACCCGCGATGGAGGCGGCTGCACCCATCCCCCGATCCGAAGATCGGCGGCGGGTGCCGACATCGCTGGACTCCAGGACAGGTAAGTGTCCTAATATTAAAAGTCAGCAGCTACTGTATGTGTAGCTGCTGACTTTTAATTTTTTTTTTTAGCCCTCGGACCTCCGCTTTAATGTCTTAGTAGACAAACAGATTTAGTCAACTGTGTAGCTCTAGTCATGCTGCGCCTCTCCTCCCTGCTTACTCCTCTCTTTTCTGCACCTCTACAATTGCAAGGACCTGTGTTGATCAGTTGTAGAAAAACGTAATACTCCACACATGGTGTGAAGAAGCCCTTAGATTTTTGTTTAAAAATATTTGTTTTCTGGACATTTTTTCAATTTTAGAATAGCTATCGGTTAAATAGACAATTGTCGACAATTTGAAGGACCAGAATGGAAAAAATTTTCTCAAACAAAATTGTAATTGTGAATATGATTTACATTTGGGAAAAATAGTGCACATTGTAATGCGCATGTTTAGAAACAAAATAAACCTGTTTAATAAATATGTCGGTATTCCATTAAATTAGCAGGTCTGAATCAAATTTTAAGGGCTTTTGGTTGAAATCAGTTGACTCCGATGTC
This sequence comes from Glandirana rugosa, assembly GCA_018402905.1. Lineage (NCBI taxonomy): Eukaryota > Metazoa > Chordata > Amphibia > Anura > Ranidae > Glandirana > Glandirana rugosa. The sequence continues at coordinate 37,880 of BLSH010339935.1, forward strand.
AAGAACAAAAACTCTGAAGAACAATTTTTTTTAATTTCCATGCAAAGGTTCAAACAAAATTCCACTGGCGTATGCCCATGCTTTTCCTACAAATCCAAATTTGTGTATGTTGTATAAATACTTATATGATAGTAAGGAATTTGATGAACTTGCATATATAAACCAACACGATTCCAGCCATATTTTTTCTTGTTTCAGAAGAAATAAATTGAAGTTGTACCAAATTTCCTCTTTCATTAAACAGACACATACAGTTGTGCTCATAAGTTTACATACCCTAGCAGAATATATGATTTCTTTGCCATTTTTCAAAGAATATGAATGAGAACACATACATTTCTTTCACTCATGGTTAGGGTTTGGTTGAAGCCATTTATTATAAATCAACTGTGTTTACTCTTTTTAAATCATAATGACAACAGAAACTACCCAAATGACCCTGATAAAAAGTTTACATACCCTGGTGATTTTGGCCTGATAACATGCACACAAGTTGACACAAAGGGGTTTGAATGGCTATTAAAGGTAACCATCCTCATCTGTGATCTGTTTGCTTGTAATTAGTGTGTGTGTATAAAAGGTCAATGAGTTTGTGGACTCCTGACAGACCCTTGCAACTTTCATCCAGTGCTGCATTGACGTTTCTGGATTCTGAGTCATGGGGAAAGCAAAAGAATTGTCAAAGGATCTGTGGGAAAAGGTAGTTGAACTGTATAAAACAGGAAAGGGATATAAAACGATATCCAAGGAATTGAGAATGCCAATCAGCAGTGTTCAAACACTAATCAAGAAGTGGAAAATGAGGGGTTCTGTTGAAACCAAACCACCGTCAGGTAAACCAACTAAAATTTCAGCCACAACTGCCAGGAAAATTATTTGGGATGCAAAGCAAAACCCACAAATAACTTCAGGACTCTCTGAAAAGCTGTGGTGTGGCTGTTTCAAGATGCACAATAAGGAGGCACTTGAAGAAAGATGGGCTGCATGGTCGAGTTGCCAGAAGAAAGCCATTACTACGCAAATGCCACAAAATATTCCGCTTACAATACGCCAAACAGCACAGAGACAATCCTCAAGCCTTCTGGCACAAAGTCATTTGGAGTGATGAGACCAAATTTGAGCTTTTTGGCCACAGCCATAAACATTACATTTAGAGAGGAGTCAACAAGGCCTGTGAAACACGGAGGTGGATCACTGGTGTTTTAGTGATGTGTGAGCTACAAAGGCACAGGGGATTTGGTCAAAATTGATGGCAAGATGAATGCAGTATGTTATCAAAAAATACTAGAGGAACATTTGCATTCATCAGCCAGGAAGCTGCGCATGGGACGTGCTTGGACGTTCCAACATGACAATGATCCAAAACACAAGGCCAAGTCGATATGTCATTGGATACAGCAGAATAAAGTGAAGGTTCTGGAGTGGCCATCTCAGTCTCCTGACCTCAATATCATTGAGCCACTCTGGGGAGATCTCAAACGAGCAGTTCATGCAAGACAGCCCAAGAATTTCCAGGAACTGGAGGCTTTTTGCCAAGAGGAATGGGCAGCTTTACCATCTGAGAAGATAAAGAGCCTCATCCACAAATACCACAAAAGACTTCAAGCTGTCATTGATGTTAAAAGGGCAACACATGATATTAAGTACTGAGGTATGTAAACTTTTGATCAGGGTCATTTGGGTAGTTTCTGTTGTCATTATGATTTAAAAAGAATAAACACAGTTGATTGATATTAAATTGCTTCAGCCAAACACTAACCATGAGTGAAAGAAACGTTTTTGTGTTCTCATTCGTATTCTCTGAAAAATGGGCAAGAAATAATAAATTCTGCCAGGGTATGTAAACTTATGAGCAAAACTGTTAATACTGCAATCCACTGGACTCTTCAGGGATTCAATAAACTTTCCTGCCAACAGGACAATAAATGTTTATCAAGAGATAAGAGTTTTTTCACCCTCCACGCCCAGATAAATGCCTGTGTATCTTTTACTCTTCAGTATTTCTATAGTGAATCATCTTTATCCCAATCTCTCCCATTCTATGTCCAAAGTATCCATCCCTTTATTACTAAAGTCTTGCCACCCACCAGTTTCTATTACATAACTTCAGTTATCTTATTATTTATTCGTTTATTGGTTCAAGGCTGTTCTATGCATGTTCAGTGAAGGATTTTTTTTTTGTTTCTTTTAATCAGACCTCATCATAACCTTGTCAGTCTATAGACCTCCACTGATCTCTCAAGAGTCAATAAAAGTTCCTATTCAGCAGGACAAAAAAACATATGCAGTGCCCTGATAAATGCGAGGCTAAATTTCGTTTTTGGCTCCACTGTACGCAGTGGAGTAGTGATCTGTTTTTGGGGTCTTGTCAGGTTTTTTAAGCTTGGTGGTGAATAGCATAGGAGGATCAAGCAGTGAGTTATGAATATTTATCCCTGGGAGTAGCACTCAGAATGTGGCTGAGGGAGGTGATAAATGTTTGGGAGGCCTGCTCAGAGTGTTCTTGCCCTGGGGCTGCTGCCCCTGTTGTGCAGCCTGTGTACTGGAGTTGCTGTGTGGGTCAGGTGCTGGGCTGAGGGCTTAGAGAAGGTTTGCTAAAATAATTTTTGCTGGAGGACATCATCTTGGAGTCCGGTCTGGAGAAGGATTTTCGTCTTCCTCACTGTAGAGCATCACGTGAAAGCTGAGTGGTAGACAGCTGTCCTAGATAAATTGTAAGACCTTGTTTTGGAATCTCAGATGTGCATGCACTATAGAGGATCAAAGCGGAGTTCCACTCGTTTTTTAGTTTATTAAAAGTCAGCAGCTACAAAAAGTGTAGTTGCTGACTTTTACTAAACAGTAACTTACCTGTTTCCCGGTCCAGCGATGGCTGCGCCCGAAGCCTCACTCGTCTCCCCGTCATTGCTAGTGTGGGCACTGACCGTTGTGCTGCGCGTTTCTAGTGGCCAGGCAATCTTCTGGGACCTGTCCCAGAAGATTGCCAGGAGGGAGGGCCGCCTAGGGGGAGAGGAGGAGTCGCCTAGGCGGCCCAGAAGCGGAAGGAGGAAGAAGGACAGGAAGTCCCTCTGAAAATCGAGTACACCCCCCCCAAAAAAAATGACATGCCAATTGTGGCATGTAAGGGGGCGAGGAGTGCTTAAAGCGGAAGTTCCATTTTTGGGTGGAACTCCACTTTAAATCAGAGGTTACTGGATGGACGGGGTATATATACTCTTACATAAACCTAGAATTACTGGATGTTCCATATTACCTCCAGTCAAGGCTGTTTCAAAAGAATTGTGTAAGAGGTTTGTCCTCCCTTTGATTTCTGCTATCCTTTGGAGTATTCTGAACCTTTAAATCCCCTCCCGTTCAGGTTTCTTCAAATAAAGTCCACAAAAAGACATCCCCTAGACCAGTGGTTCTCAACTCCGGTCCTCGGGACCCACCAACAGGCCAGATTTTAAGTATTACCTTGGGGAGATGCAGACTAGAATGCTGCAATCATTGAGCAGCAAATTCCATCACATGTGATGTATTTCAGTTATCCTGCAAACCTGGCCTGTTAGTGGGTCCCGAGGACCGGAGTTGAGAACCACTGCCCTAGACTGAGCCTGTGTTGTTGATGTTCAGGGAGATGTAACTTTGGCAAGCAGCCCCTATACTAGCAAAGGGAGATCTAGCCATGGTCTCAGGGGCCCGAGAGCACTACACATTTATCAAGAGATAACCCCCCCCCACGCACACACAGATAAATGCCTGTGCATCTTGTATACTAGGGTATTCCTATAATGATTCTTTAACCATTCCTCTCTTATCCTATGTCCGAATTATTCATCTACTTGTTACTAGAGTCTTGCCACCCACCAGTTCTTAGTTCCAATTACTAACTTTAGTTATCCTATTTACGGTATGTGTTTATTAATTCGAGGCTCTTCCGTGCTTCACATTTAGTGAAGGATTTTTTGGTTCTATTATCCCACCTCATCATAACCCTTGTCAGTCTATAGGCCAAGCCCCATAGCTATTGCTTCCATGCAATGCACTGATGATTGCCAACAAGCCTTAAACATCTATATATGCAGTTAGGCATTCAAAGAGCCATGTAATCAATTCTCAACTTTTTCAACACAAAAGAACCCTTGAAATAACTTTCCAGTTTAATGGAACCCCTGCTAAAAACGACTAGGTCTACAGCTCATGGTACGTAACCACTTAAGGACCTGAAGGATTTCCCACTTTAGGACCCAAGCACTTTTAGGGATTCGGCACTGCTTCATTTTAACTGACAATTGCGCGGTCGTGCGACGTTGTACCCAAACGAAATTGACGTCCTTTTTTCCCCACAAATAGAGCTTTCTTTTGGTGATATTTGATCACCTCTGCATCACTTCTGATCACCGCTATAGACAAACAAAAAGCGTCAATTTTGCAAGAAAAAAAAAAATATTTCTTAATTTTTGCTAAAATACATATGCAAAAAAAAAAATATATATATGTATAAAAAAAAATGTATTCATCAGTTTTGGCCGAAATATATTCTTCCTCATATTTTTGGTAAAAAAAAAAAAATCGAAATCACCGTATATTGAGTGGTTTGCGCAAAAGTTGCCGCGTTTGTGAACGATGAGAATTTATTTATGGCGTTTTTTATTATTTTTTTATTTTTTACTAGTAATGGCAGTTATCTGTGATTTTTAGCGAGACCGCAACATTGCAGCGGACATGTCGGACACTTCTGACACTTTTTTGAGACCATTGGCATTTATACAGTGATCAGTGCTATGAAAATACACTGATTACTGTGTAAATGCCACTGGCAGGGAAGGGGTTAACACTAGGGGGCGATCAAAGGGCTAAATGTGTTCCCTACTTTGCGTTTACAACTCTGTGGGGGCTGGGCTGACTGGGGTAGGAGAGTGATCGCGGTTTCCATATACAGGGAGCATACGATCACAGTCCTCTTCCCTGTCAGAACAGAGATCCATGTGTTTACACACACTAATCCCCGTTCGGGGGAGCGATCAAGGGTAGCCGGCAGACATCGAGTCCGCCCTACCCGCTTCCTGGCTCTCCCGCTACACAGTGATAACACGCCACCACGATCCGCGATCCCATGAGCACCGCTTATAGTCGGCGATTCGCGGGACGCTGCCACATTGCCGCCGTCAATAGTCGCAAGGCAGTTAATGTGGGAACTTACAGTTATTTTGAGGGGACAGCAAATTGACACTGTTATACAAGCTGTACACTCACTACTTTATATTGTAGCAAAGTGTCATTTCTTCAGTGTTGTCACATGAAAAGATAGAATAAAATATTTACAAAAATGAGAGGGGTGTACTCACTTTTGTGAGATACTGTATCTAAAAGGCAGAAATTGCTAACTGCTCAAGAAACCCTCAGCAACCTCTGGAGGAACCCTGGTTGAGAAACCCTGCTCTATAATATTAGACAGTATCTGTACTATAAAGCATTTTTGGGTGTACAGTTGGTTGTACATTTTGAATGTACTAACCCTTGAATGAATGATAAAACCAAGGCTATACCATCTTTGAAGCCAATTGAGGAGGATGTCTCAGAAGGCATTCATAGAGGCACAGTGGAGGGTGGCACTGAGGCTGTAGTGTTCATAGTGGACACTCCATTCTCTGTGCACATTCAGCCCCCAGGATGCATGCATCCTAGCAATCAATGTGCTGTGCAGCCAAGACACCAGCGTCTTAGCAACCACTGTGCTATATAGAATGGCAGCATAATACCTAGCAGCCATTGATGCTGCGGCAGTCCTGCCACCAGCATCCTAACAACCAATCCAGAGGGGTAGAAAAAATGGCAGCCTCAGGCAGCATCTGTCCCTAGAACAACCTTAGGTAAAAACGTTATTTTTTGAACTTGTGATGGAAGTGAGACATGCAGATACTTTCTGTTTTAAGCTGGGTTCACACTAGTGTGAATTGGATGCGGATTTCCCCACATTCAATTTCCAATGTCAGGAGATTGTGACCGGCTCTTTTTGGAGCCGGTTCACACATCTCCGGAGCGGCTCCAGTGGTCCTGTGCATCTTTTGGTCCATTTCAGGTGCAAATTCAGCCAAAAATTTGTGCTGACATCGGACCAGGAATGGTGAACGGCGCATCGGACCCCTGCTGGCGGCCGCTCAGTGCTGCAGTGCGAACCCAGCCTTAAAGTGTTACTAAACTCTACATTTTTTTTAAATTAAAATAACAAACATGTTATTTTTATAACAAACATGTTATCTGCTCTGTGCAGTGGTATTGCTCAGAGTGGCCCTGATCCTCCTCTTCTGGGGTCCCCCGTGGCAATCTTGGGACCTCCTCTTCTTCAGCTGGACTACCATAGCCAGAGTACATCACAAAATGTTTGAATCCTGGCTATTGGTTGAAGATTCCTAATATCCTGTAGAATATGAGGATCTGTTTTTAAGACACTGACCACTTACCTCTGAAGAAGATCTCTGATCAAACATCATTGAAACGCGTTGGGTTCTTTTCTGCCACCAGTTGGCAGATTTAGTGGTCTTCTTTTAAGTTTTCTGGTTATTCCTCCATATATATGTGTTTTTGTATTTCATATATTGTCCATATGATGTTTATATTCATTTCATTTTGTTTATGTCCTTGATGTGAACTATCACCCTTCTTAGGTGGTTTTAAACGTATCAATAAATGTTACCATTTTATACATGTTACTTTTTTCTTAGTGCGTTGGTCTCCCCAATTAAAAGTCCCGGGGGGGTTATCCTTGTGTTTCTGTACATTCACACAGGGAAGGGGGGCACAGGACACTGAAAACATTTTGTGACCTTAATGCAAGCAATGCATTAAGTTAAAAACTTTTTCAGGTTTAGTAACACTTTAAGAAGGCTTTAGTGTGCTTCGCACTGAATGGAGAGCTTTTTAATCTGGTTGTATCATTCTATCTATTTGTCTACTAAGCGGTAGATGTGCCAAAATGTGTAAGTATGCTATGTTTTGTACATTATGGCATGATCCCGCACCCTCACTAAGGAATTAAGTTCTGCTTCAAGAACCCCCCCCCCCCCCCATTCTAAGTGCAGCCCACACGGTAAAAAGCCTTGTTCCCCATGCTAATAAATATTACTATGTGGCTCTGCCTGGTGCCACACAGCCTTTGGAAAGAAAATATTGCAAACGGGTCCACTACCTAATGCACATATGTATCTTAGTTCCATTCCTTGCTATAGATCAGTCATATTGATGGTGGCCTCCAGCCAACCAATGGAGTACAGCTTACCCATAGCAATGAATGGAGGAGACCCACCTGAAACATTTTCTTTTCAAAGGCTATGCAGAGGCGGATAGGGCCACATGGGGAAAATCATTGGAATGGGGAGGAAGGTAACAATTTTACTAGGTGGGCTGCACTCAGACTGAAGTTGTCCTTTAAGTGGACCTAATATTTGATATAATTATTCAATAATAATTGTTGATTATGTTACTGAAAATAAAAATGTTAGGTAACTGTTTTTTTTTTTTTCTTTAATGTTTAAAGCCTCTCTCACTGCTCCTGCCCTCGTTCCTAATTCTGCTCCTGATCATCTTTTTAATGGCACCTATGCATCTTTCCATTGTGATGCCGGTGGGCAGTATGTTGCTACTTACACTTTCTACCGTGATGGGAAGAACATCTGCTCAGAGCCCCATGTGACCTGCAGGGATTCCAACCTCTACTTCCAGACAATCTCAGAGCATGACAGTGGAAGGTACACCTGCATGATCCAGAATCCTGCCAGCACCAGCCTCAGTAACATCCTGCAGCTGAGTGTATCAGGTAAGTAATTAGTTAAGGGTCAAAGTCACACATGATCTTTTTTGTGCCAGGTAAATTTTAATTGTAAATCACATCATTGAAATTCCTGCCTGAGCTGATAATTCGAGAATCATTTCAGTGTGAAGGGTAGTGCTGTACCTTTTCCAGGCATTCAATATTTTTTAAGAAGAAGGTCTTCTCAGATCACAGGGTTACTGGCATGAAGTTAAAGGCTTGAAATGCTGTGCTGGGTGATGCTGGCATAGTGGAGAATGAAACCTATTCTCCTGGGATGTGCCAGAAAGTGGAACCACGACCCATTGAGAAAAAGTAATTTAAAACTAAACTGCGTTCATTGACCAACTTGGTCAATGATAATCTTGTCCAACCATATACCAGAGCAGGGTTTCTCAACCAGGGTTCCTCCAGAGGTTGCTAGGGGTTCCTTGAGCAATGGTCAATTTCTGCCTCTCAGATACATTCCCAATTACATAATTGATCTCTTTAGCCATCTGTAAGGGGGTAATTCTTCCCAATGACCACAAGTGTAAGGAGCATTCTTTCCACTGACCATCACACTAATGTATCAGGAGATGTCGATTTTTTAATTTTTAGCAGGGGTTCCCCGAGATCAGAGAATTAGTTCAAGGGTTCCTCGGTGTTGAAAAGGTTGAGAAAGGCTGTACTAGAGGCTCAAAACTTGTAGCCCATCACTGGGCAAATTTTACCGCCCTCCAACCTCTTCACCCTTTTACAATTAAAAATTACCTCTAACCTCCTTTAATACTCACCTGAGCCTGCAGTTACATGATCTGCAGAGCCTATTTCACAGCTGAAGGTCAGTGATCTAGCCTGGGCCTACCACTGACAAGTCTTCTTACTGCCCTTCTTTGTGATGGCACTACACTGTTGTAGTCTTTTGAAGCTCGAGAGGACCAACCAATGGACAGCCAATGGGAAGCGTCATTATTACCCAGATGGCGATGTGGGCACCCTTAAAAGGATCCTTTCACTCCGCAGCTCATTTTACATTACTGGCACAATGTCTTGGTGCCAGGATGAATGAACCCCTGTGCATGCACAGAAGTTACATCATCCTGAGATGGCCAATCAGGATGTCCAAAGATTCAGTGCCTGGAAGAACCCAGGGAGAACATGGCTGTAGCAGAGAGGGATCTGTTGGACTAGCTGGAAAAGAGTTGAAGTGTTACAAAAACCAGGAGCCTGCATTCACTATATCTGGTCTCCCACAGTACACAGAACATGGAAATGCAATCCATAAATATAAACTGCTAAACACCTTTTATTATCAGTAGTGTATATAGCAGTCTTGTGACTTCTATCAGTGTCCAGCCAAGCATAGTTAACCAGTTCCCTACCGAGTCATTATAAAATGACGTCGGCAGGGAACCTCTGTCGATCCGGGATGACGTCAAATTACGTCTTTCCCTTTTTGCCGCTTCAGCTGGCCCCTGGGGGCTCGCAGCCAGGCGATTGCGGATCGATCGTGTCCCTCGGGACACAGCCCCCCCCGATCGAGGTAAAGAGCCAATAAAATTGACCACATGACCGGCTGTGTCCAATCACAGCCGGTCACTACCGAGCTCCACGTGCACGCCGCTCGTGCGTGCCCCCGGGGGCGCGCAGTGCGGCGATCGTGGCTGAGGCTTGTCCCTCAGACAAAGCCCAGCTCCGATCAGTGTAAAGAGCCAATAGAATTGGCTCTTTACCACGTGGCCGGCTGTGTCAATCACAGCCGGTCATGTGATGTAAACAAACCGCGGTAATGGGTGTTTGATTTACAAAATGGGGTCATTTTGGGGGTAATTCCACTGTCCTGGTGCTCCAGGGCCTTCAAAAGTGTGATAGGTATGAATGAAATTTTATGTGTAATTTATGCTCCTAGAACGCCTTGAGGTGCTCCCTGCATGTTCGGCCTCTGTATGTGGCCAGGGTCTAAAAAAGTCTCACATATGTGGTATCGCCATACTCGGGACGAGTAGCAGAATATATTTTTTGGGGGTTAATTTTTGCTATGTACATGCTATGTGTTAGAAATATCTTATAAATTGACCACTTTGTGTAAAAATAAAAGCGTTTTCATTTTCTTTCCACATTTTTCGAAGACTTGTGGAAAAAATGAACCATTCAAAAGACTCATAATGCCTCATAGAATATACGTTGGGGTGTTTGTTTACAAAATGGGGTAATTTTGTGGGTAATTCCATTTTCCTGGTGCTCCAGGGCCTTCAAAAGTGTAATAGGTGGTTAGGAAATTAGATGAGAAATTTCTGCTCCTAGAATGCCTGACGGTGCTCCCTGCATGTTGGACCTCTCTATGTGGCCAGGCTGTGTAAAAGTCTCCCACATGTGGTATCGCCATACTCGGGATGAGTAGCAGAATATATTTTGGGAGGTAATTTTTGCTATGTACATGCTATGTGTTAGAAATATCTTATAAATTGACCACTTTGTGTAAAAATAAAAGCGTTTTCATTTTCTTTCCACGTTTTTCGAAGACTTGTGAAAAAAAATGAACCATTCAAAAGACTCATAATGCCTCATAGATTATAAGTTGGGGTGTTTGCTTTCCAAAATGGAGTCATTTTGTGGGTAATTCCATTGTCCTGGTACTCCAGGGCCTTCAAAAGTGTAATAGGTCGTTAGGAAATTAGATGTGAAAATTCTGCTCCTAGAATGCATGACGGTGCTCCCTGCATGTTGGACCTCTCTATGTGGCCAGGCTGTGAAAAAGTCTCACACATGTGGTATTGCCATACTCGGGGAGAGTAGCAGAATGTATTTTGGGGTGTAATGGGAAGTATGCATATGCTGTGTGTGAGAAATAACTTGTTGTTTTGTGCAAAAAAAATAAATCATTTCTTAATTTTCCCAAGAACAAGTACAACTTCAAAAAACTCACCATGCCTCTTACTAAATACTTTGGAATGTCTACTTTTCAAAAGGGGGTAATTTGGGGGGGTATTTGTACATTCCTGACATTTCAGGGCCTCAAGAAATGAGGCCATCAGTGCATCAGATGTGATCAATTTTCAATGATTGGCACCATAGTTTGTAGACTCTATTACTTTCACAAAGACCAAATAATATACACTTATTTGGGTTATTTTTACCAAAGATAGGTAGCAGTATAGGTTTTGGCCCAAATTTATGAACAAAAATTACTTATTTGCAAAATTTTATCACAGAAACTAAAAGAAAGTGTTTTTTTTTCAAACTTTTTGCAATTTTTTCACTTATGTTGCAAAAAATAAAAAACCCAGAGGTTCTTAAATACCACCAAAAGAAAGCTCTATTTGTGTGAAAAAAATGATAAAAATTTTGTTTGGGTACAGTGTAGCATGAGAGAGTAATTGTCGTTCAAAGTGTGAGAGCGCTGAAAGCTGAAAATTGGTCTGGGCAGGAGGGGTATATACGTTCTGTATTGAAGTGGTTAAATAGTGTATATATATATATATATATATATATAAATAAAGTATCTCACAAAAGTGAGTACACCCCTCACATTTTTGTAAATATTTTATTCTATCTTTTCATGTGACAACAATGAAGAAATGACACTTTGCTACAATGTAAAGTAGTGAGTGTACAGCTTGTATAACATTGTAAATTTGCTGTCCCCTCAAAATAACTCAACACACAGCCATTAATGTCTAAACTGCTGGCAACAAAAGTGAGTACACCCCTAAGTGAAAATGTCCAAATTGGGACCAAAGTGTCAATATTTTGTGTGGCCATCATTATTTTCCAGCACTGCCTTAACCCCCTTGGGCATGGAATGAATTTAGAGGCGGAAGCAACCATGGACTTTAATGGTACGCAGAAACAGTTACTCGATTGAGAATTTCAAAGAAAATCAAAGAAACACTGTGGATTGTTACACAATAATGTATGTACTAATAGAAATAGTAGGTGACACAAATATATTTAAATACAAGGTGGCACTATCAAGGCCTCTGGGTGTGTTATCCACCCTATATATCTGAAAACTATGTCAGACCAGCAATAAGATTATGATAAAGTACCAACGTCCTAAGGGATAGGGAATGAATTTAGAGGTGGAGGCAATCATGGACTTTAACGGTATGCAGCAACAGTTGCTCGATTGAGAATTTCTAATAGTTTTATTACAAAATTAGATTTAAAAACACATTGCCGTACATATTTGGGCTATCAGGTACATACTGTAGACATACAAAAACTATACAGATGACATCTGAAACTGGCAGCTAAAGGACCTGATGTATGAGACCCCCAAGAGTCCAGATGCGGTTCATCCAGCTTGCGCTTTTATATGTTTCGCGGTATAAGCCACTTCGTCAGAAAGAACGGTTTCAGTTTTAGGAAAGCTCTACAAAAGACAAATATGCTTATATGACTATAAATATACATTTACAAAGAATAAGATAAGCATTACCTTGGCCAGGGGATCCCGCAGGGTATTCTTCCCTATAGGGGGACCCTGGTCGGAGCACACAATACCAACGATAATCTGGCATCTAGACAACCCACCCAAGAAACATCCTCCACAACACATACGGGGGGACCACTTACCAGCCAATTGAGCCCGGGCCAATCCAGGGTAGGCCAGAGGAAAAATAGGCCCTCCCAGCGGAAAGTGTGGGAACCAAGACACAGAATAGCCCATTGGAATAAAACATAAGCATCATTTGTAATGTCCAAGGAGGGCAAAAAGCTAAGGGCAACAATAAAATATAATATTGAGCATGTTATTCAGGGTATGGCAGGGGGGCTAATTACACGATGGAATAAACAGGTACATGCACCTCACCGCAGATCATACACGACTCTTTGCATATAACTAACCTAAGCTTTTGAGACAAATAACGCATCTGCTAACACAGTGGTCCTCCCTCCCCCTCTCGTGGCTAGGAAAGATTAAGATGATCAGAATGGCCATCCTACCAAAACTTCTACCTGTTCCGTGTTCTACCCACCCCAATCCCAGCTTACTATTTCAGACTCCTTCAAAAACAGACAACTACATTTATATGGGGCACGCTCAAACCACGGACAGACAGACGTACCCTTTCACTACCTAAACTTAGTGGTGGCCTGGGAGTACCAAACTTTGTAACATACTACAAGGCGGCCCAATTAGCTAGTCTAACTAAGTACCATGCCACACATGAGATCCCTATATGGGTAGCGATCGAATCGGGTGAATGCAACCCTTTATCTCTCACAAACCTGTTGTGGCTTCGTTCATCCAACCGCTCAACAATACGACACCATATCATCAAACACTTTCTCACACTCTGGGACAATCTAAAAAGGAAACACCAATTACAATCCCCGCACAACCCCTTACTCTCTTTTCTGAAAAATCCTGCATTCCCTCCAGCATGGAAATCCCCAGCAGCCTTTAACCAATGGGCCTCGCAAGGCCTTCTCAGGCTCCATCATTTAGTCTCACTAACCACATTCCTTCCCTTTCCCACACTCAATGAATCATATCATTTGCCCCCAAAGGAATTATTCAGATACCTCCAGATCAAAAACGTTTACACTCTGCTAATAGCTAACACCTCTCCACTTAATCACTTTTCAATCTTCGAACAATATTGTAAAAGTGACCGACACCAGAGGTCAAATTTCTACCCTCTATGCTCACCTCCTGATCTCCTCAAACACCAACAGGCCACCCTACACACAGAAATGGGAGGAAGAACTCGGGCATACTTTCGACACTGCAGATTGGTCGGCAATCTGGTCTGCACTAAATCATCCTCATTTTGCATCTACGCTATAGAGACAAATTATAAGGTCCTAAAAAGATGGTACCTCGTACCTATAGCAAAATATGCGCCTTCTACCCAGCTTCATGCTTTAGAAGATGCTCAAACCCCGGCACCCATTTCCACATTTGGTGGTCTTGCCCGATTGCACAACCGTTATGGAAAGGAACCTTTGACCTAGCCTCCCTAATGTTTAATACTCAAATCCCACTGGACCCACCCACTGCTTTATTAAATTTGAAACCTGATTCTATGACAAGCAAACAATTTAAACTCTTTCTCCAACTCCTTACGGCAGCTAAACAAACAATCGCCAAAGCATGGAAAACCCCTAATCTGAACTTGGTCGAGGCTAAACATAGAATGACTAATTTTATGATCCATGCCAAAATTGCAGCGATCGACAAAGAGCAGGCCCCCAACTTTGATTGAATCCGGACCCTTGGATATCCCACTGCTTACCAGCGGACTTTGACCTTAAGGTCCTCCTGCCTTGGTGACCACCATTCCGATCTCCTGTAATGGTGCGGTGCTGGCGATGGAGACATCCTCGTGGACCCCCCTTCCCCTCCACCCTTTTCGCCCCCCCCCCCTTTTTTTTTTCTTCCTCTCTCTTTTCTCTCCTGCTTTACTATCTTCAATAGTTTTTAAGCAATGAACTGTGTATGGCGGCTTCTTCGGAAGTGACTGGCGTTGGACTCGCTGGAATGGCTGTCTCTGCTGCCCACAAATTTACTGAAACTGACTTATGAACAGACCATCACCTGCTTCTTCCCCAGACACAGATTTGAGCCCATCTTGGGGGTCTGAGGGTACAGCCCTATTTATCAACTAAACATTATGCCTAAAGGGCAATCACGGACAGCCTCCAGCGAGTTGAAATGCTGAATTTGCCATTGTTCATAATGACATAACCATCCTACTTCTCATCATTGTGTTCATTGTATATTTGATCTCTTCGACTACTTCTTACCTAAGACCTTTAACTAAAAGGTTTCTATACTATCATTGTATGGCAATTTCCACCTAAACCCAATAATAATCCTTTGACAATATTTTACTGCACTAAACTACCCCACTGTGGATACAGAGTTAAAAGTTTAAATGTTGTTTGTACTATTAGTTCATTGTTTATATCTTTTTTCTTACTACGCACATGCAATATGCCTATTGTTGTAATACGGCCTAATCAGGATACATAAGGATATAATGATGTACGATCCTAGAAATATGTACAATTAACTTGTACTATAGGTTTTCTATATTCTGCGATTGATATCTTCATAAACACCTCATTTATAATGTATTAGCAATAATGACATAACTGGTCGCATCAGCAAAGAAATGTGATAATATGTGCCTTTATTGTTAAGTTTTCTTCAAAAACTAATAAAAACCTACTGAACGAGGAATAAACCGATATACTCACCGGTAATCAATATGACCAAACAAACAAAGAGGGCAGTGTGGAGTGATGCGAGATGAAAAGCACTCTTGTGTCTGCAGGGGTATCACATCAAGCCCACCAGATGGCATGCAAGAAGATAGATGTAAGGTATAAGCCTGCAGGACTCTCAGGCTGCCACTAAAAATATTTAAGGGGCCTGGCCACAAAGGGACACTCTCCTGGGAATAGTAAATACATAGATCAGGGATTAGCAATAGTCTACATGGACTGATATGGCCCAATTCGAGCGTAGTCATACTTACAAGAATGGTGTAGTACAAGGGCTTCTCCACACTGCCGCCGCTACCGATGCTCTGAATGACGTGGTCGGCCAATTTAACACTTTCAGATCCGCACTATAGCCGAAGTACGGCTTCATCGTGGATCTGAATTTCCGGGTGGAAGTCCATTAATGTCCAGCCCATGTGCGCGCTCCTGGCGGGCACTCACAGGCGGCGGTGCGCGGGTCGGGCAGACTCGATGTCCGCCCGAGACCCGCGATCCCGCCAGAGCTGTAGAACGGGGAATCGCCGATGTAAACACGGTGGTTCTCCATTCTGTGACAGGGGACATAACAGATCTACTGATCCCTGTCACTGGGATCAGTTAGATCTGTTATGTCCCAACCATCCCCGCCCCCCCCCCCACAGTTAGAACACGCCCAGGGAACACACTTAACCCCTTCACTGCCCCCTGCAGGTTAACCCCATCCCTGCCAATGACATTTATACAGTAATCAGTGGACATTTAAATTTCTGATCGCTGTATAAATGTCATTGGTCCCAAAAAAGTGTCAAAAATGTCCGACATGTCCGCTGCAATATCACAGTCCTGATAAAAATCGCAGATCGCCGCCATTACTAAAAAAAAATTTTAAAAACGCCAGAAATTAATTCTCATGGTTTGTAAACGCTCATGGTTTGTAAAAGGAAGAATATAAATCGGCCAAAACTGATGAATAAATTTGTTTTTTTATATTTTTTTTTTGGATTTGTATTTTAACAAAAAGTAAGAAATATTGGGGTTTTTTTGCAAAATTGATGCTCTTTTTTTATTTATTATACAGTAATCAGTGGACATTTAAATTTCTGATCGCTGTATAAATGTCATTGGTCCCAAAAAGTTTCAAAAATGTCCGCCGCAATATCGCAGTCCTGATAAAAAATCGCAGATTGCCGCCATTACTAGTAAAAAATAAATAAATAATAAAAACGCCATAAATCAATTCCCATAGTTTGTAGACGCGATAACTTTTGCACAAACCAATCAATAAACGCTGATTGTGATTTTTTTTTACCAAAAATATGAAGAAGAATATATATCGGCCAAACCTGATGAATCATTTTTTTTTTTTTTTTTTTTTTTTTTTT
>BLSH010339935.1:86647-124641 GCA_018402905.1 Glandirana rugosa
AGTTATGGTACGTGAATCTTGTGAAATGATGGTCTGGTTAAAAGTCAAAAGTCACGACAACGCGTAACTTACTCTTAACGCGTCAACACGCTGCGACGTGGGTTTGTCTAATAAAAAAGTAGAAAAAATAATCTGTTTGGGTGCAGCGTCGCACAACTGCGCAATTCTCATTCAATGCGCAACAGCACTGAAAACTGAAAATTGGTCTGGTAGTAAAGTGTTCTAAGTGCATGGTATTGAAGTGGTTAAACAGGGAGAATCTGCATCACACAGGGTGATTAGGAAGTGCCCAGCCACACCCAGCACACCCTGTGAACATGCCTATGTGTACCTTCTAAGTTATTGCTGTGCACACAGCATTCCTGATACATGGGACACTGCGTCTTGGTAAAACTTCCTATGGGCTGTGGCAGTGATGGCACCACAATAAAATGGTGATGATCCTGCTGCTTCAATCCATCTTCCTAGGCTGCATTGTTTGATTTAGACTGCAGCACAGAGTGATCTTCTTGTAGACCATTTCATGGTACTTTCACATTTATTGAGAACATTTTGAATGCAATTGCCAGGGATTTCTCTACTGCCCAGACTTCTACTTTAGAACTATTTGGTAGGTTCCTTTCTTTGCATATCAGCATTTCTCTCTGTCTTACTTTACTTAATAAGCCTGATCTATTTGAACAGTATCAAGGTAGAGTTATAGTGTCATTTACATACCATAGGAATACTAGTTCACAAATGTTCTCCAGTATGCGTGATGGCAGAAACAAATAAACACATATTTTTAATGTCCTCCTTTTAGAACGTCCAGTATCTTCGAGTCATGACAACAATGCAATAACTTCAGTGATGGAAGGACAAAATGCAACACTAAATGTGAGTCTGACGTCTCAAAGCTCTCTCATTTCTGAGTTCACATGGTTCCGTCCCAATCTAAACCCTGTTAATACAAGCGACGAGAAATATAAAGTGGAAACCATTGGCTCTCAATCCAAACTTCTCATCTCCAATTTGACTGTGAATGACAATGGGACCTATACATGCACAGCCAGAAATATCATTGGAAGCACAACCTTCAATTTCGTTGTCGAAGTCAAATCACAAGGTAAGAAAAGATAATCATGGTTACAGAATTCAGAAAAAAATATTCACAAAAGGAGGCAGATCTATGATTAAGCTGGGTATTCATGTTGAAATCTGGTTGTTCAATTGCTTTAGATCTATAACAACAAGGGCTTGCTCTATTGAAAACAAATTGAATGGGTTGGTAGAGACTGTTCATTCAGATTGTACCACAGAGGGGTAGCGTAGGAGGAAGTGATGGTAGATCTGTTTGATCACCCCAGACTGTTGGGACCATACAACCCACCTGCCTCAAGTACCAAGATGGCGCACATGCAGTGAAGGGATTTTTCCTGTTTCTATGATGAAGAAAGGGAATAACTGATGATCAACCATAAAGATATTCCACTTTGCAAAATATCTGCAAGTCATAACTTGCCTTCATAAATGCCCATTATTACACACATTCTTTTCAAATATTGAGCAGTGTTCTGGCAACTTTACAACTACATTTAAAATGGAGAAATAAGATTGTTAAGAGCACAACCTTCAGCAATTATAGTTTCATACACAATAGTATAAGGACAAGAGTAACAATGACCAACAATTCTGGCTGGGCCCATGCTCCTAGGAGGCCCATAAACTCACCAACAAAATAAACCATTCACAGTTTTAATGCCCATCTCTGGGCAAATTTAGCTTTACCTCCAATCTCCCTGCCACCCCTCCCACTCATTTAACCAAAGACACTTTAAAACATCTTTTTACTCATCTTCTGAACTCTCTTCCACCCCTCAGCGTTTCTATCTGATACCAGTTTTGCTGTATCAACATCAGCTTGACTTCCATTAACCTCAGTACTGAGCTTTGCCATCCACCTGTTCACTTTGAGTGAACCAGTAAACTGTAAGCACACTCTCACGAAACAAAACAGTAGAATTTCAATGGGGCCTTAGTCACTTGGACACGTAAGTAAAGCCCATAGTAACAAAGTTAAACTATTGTCAGAGAGGCCTGCAGAGGAAGATTTTTGCCAAACACCTTCCCAAGGCATAATGGTATGACCCATTGGGAAATACAATATAAGGCCCAGAATTGTAATACACCTGTCAATAATGGTTCAGCACTAAATTTGCAATGTCTTAAAATTTTAGAAGGTTGTTATATAAAGTACCAGTACTTAGCCAAGTATATATAATACCAAGTATTATATATAAAGTATATTAACCAAGAGATTCTAATATTAATAACAGCACTATCAAATCTTTAACCTCCCTGGCGGTATGATTATTTCAGATTTTTGGTGCTGAAAGCGGTTCATTATTTTGCATGGAAATTTTATATTGTAGGCCTGTAATTCTTAGGAATAACTCACTTAAATCTGTCCAAACAAGAGTCTAGTAGACATCCCGGGTATGATAAAGTTTGAAGCATGAAATCATAAATTATAATATAATAAATAATTATCAAAAATAATAACGTAATAGTAATAAAAGTTATTCAATAATGTAATCAAATCAAAAACACTGAAATTTGCTCAGTTGCAGAATTGTCATTGTCGTCACTTTCAGTGTCTGATGATAAATTTCCCCAAAAATCAGTATCACTCAATTCTGCAAATGATTCTTATTTACTATCGCTGTTTTCTAGCTGATCAAAAACCACTTTTGACGTAAAGGGACGCTTTTTGGTTGCCATGGACATTCTCAAGTTTCCAGGCAGAAAGAATGACATCTATAATATAAAAGTGCATGCAGGGCACTGGGCAAACCACTAGGGACAAAGGGGATGTGAAATGATTTCATACAGTAATGTAATCTGTGAGATTACAGTGCACTGTATGTATACTGTGTGTTTCACTTTTTGAATTTGCCGCCCGTCTCCGTCCCCATGCGACGCTCTCAGGGAACGGAGCCTGGCACACAGAGGCATCGGGCGGTGGACACAGGCTGCAGACACAGCGGGGGGACATTGCTGGATCTAGGGGACAAGGTGAGTAACGCTGCCTGGATCCAGCGATGCAATCCCGAGTGTGGCTCAGGGTTACCGCCAATGGTACTGAAATTCCACCCCGAGCCACACTCGGGATTACCGCCAGGGAGTTTAAAGTAGAACAATAGGGAAAACTTATTTTTTTCAGTTTGAATAGAGTAATGGAGGATTTTCACCATCTGCGTCCCATTTCGGAGATTTCCCTTCACTTCCTGTTCCATAGCCAAACAGGAAGTGAGAGGAAATCCCTGCAAATCAAGGGAATCCCTTGGGGACCCCCAGGTCACTAGAACTAAAGTCCCCATTGGATGATTTCCTCTCTATTACTTTTCTGGGAACAATCCAAAATTTTGGATTTTCTTTTACTCTCACTTTCAATAATAATAGTAAACAGGACAAATCGAGAGGGGGGAATCTCCTTAACGGGGGGCGCAGATGGCAATAAAAACTGACAGGGGTTTTAATCCATCTCCCC
Organism: Glandirana rugosa; assembly: GCA_018402905.1. Lineage (NCBI taxonomy): Eukaryota > Metazoa > Chordata > Amphibia > Anura > Ranidae > Glandirana > Glandirana rugosa. Next base: position 90,177 of record BLSH010339935.1, read on the forward strand.
TCTATCCGAAACAAAAAAAAAGTTTTGCCTTTAGTTATACTTTAGGTTACATCATTAACTAAAACGTTTTTCTAAAAAGAAAATCTTTTGATGAAAGGTCTTTTTTCAAACCACATTTTAAAAGCTTGTTTGCCTAAAAACACCATACAAGTCAGTGCAAATACAAAGATTCTATTTCAAGATGCCTAAATGACATTATCCTCCCCAGAGCCCTACAACCTCCTAATCCACTATTATAAACATAGATCAATCATCATATACTGTGGGTTACTTCACTCTGATTCTAGTAGAGGAATGAGGATAATCCTAAATGTGTTTCCCAGTGTTTAATCTGTTTCACTAGAAAAAGTTGTGACGTATAATATATAATACTGGATTAAAAAACAAAATAAATACATACATTTTCTATATTGATTCAGTTTGACTTTTAATGTTGGATCTGTTATTAAAAAACAGATTGGGACTTTTTTTGAACAATAAATATTTTGTAAGGGCACTTTCACACTGGGGGCAGTGGAGCGTTAGCGGTAAATCCCCGCTAGTCACAGCGGGGATTTACCGCTGTTACAGCGGCGGTACGGCGGCAGGAGCGGTGCACTTTTAACCCACCACAAGGGGTTAAAACGGGGTTAAAAGTGCCCACTCTCCGTGCTTCCGAGGCGGTGTGCAGCCATTTCGGAAGCACTACCCCATTGTTTTCAATGGGCAGGGGCAGTGGAGGAGCAGTATATTACCGCTCACCACACCTCTCCAAAGATGCGGCTTGCAGGACTTTTTGTGACGTCCTGCAAGCGCACCGCCCCAGTGTGAAAACACTCCGGCTTTCACATTGGGGTGGATGGGGAGTGACTTTTGAGGTGCTTTACAGGTGCTATTTTTTTAAATAGCACCTGTAAAGCGCCTCAGTGTGAAAGAGGTCTTAGTGTGGGGCACTTTACACTGAGCTAAATTATAAACGCAACACTTTTGTGTTTGCCTCTATTTATCATGAGCTGAACTCCTACAAGACCTACAATTTTTCTATATACGCAAAAGGCCTATTTCTCTTAAATATTGTTCACAAATCTGTCTTAGCCCAGGTTCACACTGAGTGCGGGAATGAAATGAGAAATCAGCTGAACTCACACTATTTCATTCCTGCATGTCAGTCCCGATTTCAGCGGCGATTTCACAGGCATCTGTGTGGGTTTCTGCACAGATGCCTATTTAAATCGCACCTGAAATTACAAAAAGTAGTACAAGAACTACTATTTAAAAATGGGAGCAGAGCTGCAAGTGCGGCATCGCACCGATTGGGACGGTGCCATTGCCGCAGATTTGGCATGTGATTTGGCATGTCAAATCACATGCCAAATCATGTCAATGTGAACCAGGTCTCTGTGTTAGTGAGCACTTCTCCTTTGCAGAGATAATCCATCCACCTCACAGGTGTGGCATATTAAGATGCTGATTAGACAACATGATTATTGCACAGGTGTGCCTTAGGCTGGCCACAATAAAAGGCCACTCTAAAATGTGAAGTTTTGTCACACAGCACAATGCCACAGATGTTGCAAGTTTTGAGGGAGCATGCAACTGGCATGTTGACTGCAGAAATGTCCACCAGAGCTGTTGCCCTTGAATTGAATGTTAATTTCTCTACCATAAGCCGTTTCCAAAGGCATTTCAGAGAATTTGGCAGTACATCCAACCGGCCTCACAGCCACAGACTATGTGTTACCACACCAGCCCAGGACCTCCACATCCAGCATCTTCACCTCCAAGATTGTCTGAGACAAGCCACCCAGACTGCTGCTGCAACAATTGATTTGTATAACCAAAGAATTTCTGCACAAACTGTCAGAAACCGTCTCAGGGAAGCTCATCTGCATGCCCCTCATCCTCATCAGGGTCTCGACCCAACTGCAGTTCGTCATCGTAACCGACTTGAGTGGGCAAATGCTCTCATTCTTTGGCGTCTGGCACTTTGGAGAGGTGTTCTCTTCATGGATGAATCCCGGTTTTCACTGTACAGGGCAGATGGCAGACAGCATGTATGGTGTAGTGTGGGTGAGCGGTTTGCTGATGTCAATGTTGTGGATTGAGTGGCCCATGGTGACGGTGGGGTTATGGTATGGGTAGGCGTATGAACACAGATGCATTTTATTAATGGCATTTTGAATGCACAGAGATTCCATGATGAGATCCTGAGGTCCATTGTTGTGCCATTCATCCACGACCATCGTCTCATGTTGGCAGCATGATAATGCATGGCTCCATGTTGCAAGGATCTGTACACAATTCCTGGAAGCTTAAATCATCCCAGTTCTTGCATGACCAGCATACTTTCCAGACATGACACCCATTGAGTATGTTTGGGATGCTCTGGATCAGCGTATACGACAGCGTGTTCCAGTTCCTGCCAATATCCAGCAACTTCGCACAGTCATTGAAGAGGAATGGACCAACATTCCACAGGCCACAATCAACAACCTCATCAACTCTATGCGAAGGAGATGTGCTGCACTGCGTGAGGCAAATGGTGGTCACACCAGATACTGACTGCACATTTTAGAGTGGCCTTTTATTGTGGCCAGCCTAAGGCACACCTGTGCAATAATCATGCTGTCAAATCAGCATCTTGATATGCCACACCTGTGAGGTGGATGGATTATCTCGGCAAAGGAGAAGTGCTCACTAACGTAGATTTAGCCCTGGTTCAAATTGACGCGATTTGCCATGCGATTTGACATGTCAAATCACATGCCAAATCAGCGGCAATAGCCCGCAATGGCGCCATCCTAATTGGCGAGACATCACACATGCGGCGCTGCACCGATTTCAAAAAGTAGTTCTTGTACTACTTTTTGCGATTTCCGGTGCAATTTCCATAGGCATCTGTGCAGAAACCCGCACAGAAATCGCAGTTGAAATCGGGACTGACATGTGGGAATGAAATGGTGCGAGTTCATTCCCGCACTCAGTGTGAACCTAGGCTTAGGCAGATTTGTGAACAATATTTGCGAGAAATAGGCCTTTTGTGTACATAGAAAAACTCAAAGATCTTTGAGTTCAGCTCATGATAAATAGGGGTAAACACAAAAGGGTTGCGTTTATAATTTTGCTCAGTGTATAAAACAACATTTGAAAAAATGTTTCAAAAAGGGCACACCACACCAAGGACTTTTTTTAATGCAAAAAATAGCTCCTTTATTTCCATATCTAGAAGCAGCAGCAAAAAAAAATCATCTGAGCATAATGGCAAGATTTCCAGTCCAAACCAGTTCTTTTTTTACGTTTTTTTTTACATGAAACATATTAGAAGCCCTTGTTGCGGGACTCCATTTAAACCGTGATTTTTGAGAACTCTGTGGGTACTGATGGGTTGGAGATCACTGCACAAGGCGCTTTATTGGGGCTGATTGGTGTACATTCTACATATTTAGTGAAACAACACCTGAAACAAAGCCCATATCTCTGCCTAATATTGGGCACAATTCACTATAGGTTTTCGCCTGCGTCATGACGGTCACGTGACCACTTAATGCATGCGATAATGATAATGTCAATTCACTATTGCTCCAATGAGATATTTAGCACAATCACTAAAAACGCTTGTTAAATACAGCATAGAAAGGCATTAAAGTCAATTCACAAAAGGAAATAAATAAATGCAATGCGGAAATTAAGTACAGGCCCAAGCTTGCGATAACTATGGCAACGGGCAGACCCCCCACCCGCCCAGTAATTGGTTTAAAAAATAGGTGCAAAGTGCAAGCTGGGGCAGGTGTCAGCTAGATTTTAATCAGGAGTTGTTTCTAGAGGCTGGCAGATGGCATAGCAAAGGTGATGGATCCCTTTGAATCCAGTCTTCTGGAATTTACAGCAATGCAGAAAAGGAGGAGAATGAGAAGATCTCATATGGTCCTTTTAAACTGATGGATCAATTCACAGATGATGATACCCTGCAGAAGTTCGGGTTATCCAAGCCACTTATCATGGAGCTTTATACCCAACTCATAGGGCACCTTAAGCCATCAACACAGAGAAGTCATGTCATACCCGCCATGACTAAATTCCTGGCTGCCTTACACTTTTTTTTGGAAAAGCATCATACCAGATGCTTGCGATAACTTACTGATTGGTTTCATGCGGTATTTAAGGCATACTTTGGAAAGATAACACATGCAAGATTTTAAGTTGAGTTTCTTTGTGAATTACACAGTTTTTTTTCTGAATGATGTACGTTATTTTACTGCATACTTGGATGCGGTAAAATATTGCTTAGTGAATTGTGCCCATTGTTATCCTCTGAAAACGTCTGATACATGTCAAGTGCTGATTTGCTGATAAAGGAAGTCCATTATATAAAAATCATGAGAATTGCATTTCCAACACATTAGTGGGGGCCATATTTATATGACAGAGGGTCTGTTTGTATTCACAATTCTTCTGTACAAATGTCTTTCTTTGCCCACAGGTTCTAATGGTTCTAATGATAATGGTGGTTCAAGCGGATTGAGTGGAGGAGCAATAGCCGGTATTGTGATTGGTGTACTAGCTGGAGTGGCACTTATCGGGGTTGGTGGGTTCTTTCTTGTAAAGAAAGTATTCTAATGTAAGTATACACTGATCTGATGCGTTGGAAGCATAATGTATGTCTTGATGTATACCGTGTCTCCAAATGTTAAAATAAACATAAAGGAAAATGTTCATTTACAGATAGTGAAAGGATATTAAAGGCAGTAAATGATGGTAGAAGATAGAGGATGATAGGGGAAGGCCTTACAAGGATACAAAGATAATGATAAATGAGAACAAATATTGATGTAAATAGACGGTAGATGATTACCGTATATACTCGTGTATAAATCGACCCGTGTATAAGCCGACCCCCTACTTTTGCCAAAAAAAAATGGGAAAACGTATTGACCCGCGTATAAGCCTAGGGTGGGAAATGCAGCAGCCAGAACACAGGGACAGGGAGCCAGAGCACAGGGAATTTAGCCAGGACACAGGAATATTAGCCAGGACACAGGGATTTCAGGTAGGACACAGGGATATTAGCCAGGACACAGGGATATTAGCCAGGACACAGGGATTTTAGCCAGGACACAGGGATTTCAGCCAGGATACAGGGATATTAGGCAGGACACAGGGATATTTGGCAGGACACAGGGATATTAGCCAGGACACAGAGATATTAGCCAGGACACAGGGATATTAGCCAGGACACAGAGACTGTAGCCAGAACACATAAGGGATGAGTAAGGTAGTGTCACATTAAACAGAGCTGTGCTGCTTCTAAGAGCTGTTCTGTGCTTGTAAGTGTGACTAATCACATTGGAATGCAGAGAATGCTGAGAGAGAGCTGCAGCGCTTCACTGAGATCAGGAGGTGGGCGGGACTGAACAGCTAACATCAACTTGTCCCGCCCACCTGCCGACATCAAGCTGAAAATCTGACACCTCTCTCAGCATTCTCTGCATTCCAATGTGATTAGTCACAGTTACAAAGCACAGAACGGCTCTTAGAAGCAGCACGGCTCTGTTTAATGTGAAACTACTGATCACCCACAGACACTGACTCGGGTATAAGCCGAGGGGGGTCTTTTTTAGCACAAAAAATGTGCTGAAAACTCGGCTTAAACCCGAGTATATACGGTATATAAGATAATATAGGATAGCAAATGGCAGATGATGATGAGACTTATTGGTGGATGTCTTACATGGTCCTAGATAACCCGCTGAACTGTACTTTGTTGGCCTTATCAGCAAAATCTATACCTATCACAGGAGGTGACTTTAAAGCATAACTACAGCAAACATCTAAGTATAGTTGACATTTTGTTCAGAAAGTCTTGTGATTTGCCAGCCAGACAGATGACATTTTTACATCCTGGTTCAGCTTTGGAACTCTTTGACTCCAGCCAACCTGTCAGACTATGAAAGGACATCATCCCAAACCCAATGAATCTAAAAAGCTCAATCACAGAAGACAGAGTATAAAGAAAAAAGTCAAAATCATCAGTGCTATATCAGTACTTGAAATACATAAATACTTGCATAAATAAATAAATAAATGGCTATGCTGAGTGGTACAGCTGTGTAAATCACAAGACTAAACATAATATGGCTGATAAAACCGTTGGGATATACAATATGTATTGTAACTGTGTATTAAACTTTTTGACTGAAGTTTGAAATTTAAAGCTGAACTCTGGACACAAAAGCTTTCATGTAAATATATTCCTCAATAGCCACACTGTCACCAAAGTAGATAAACATTTACAACATACAGTGGATAACATTCTACGAGGAAGTGAGTTGCCACCTAGGTAAGGGAGTGCCTGTGGATGTGGTGTATCTGGATTTTGCAAAATCATTCTATACAGTCCCCCACAAATGCTTAATTTATAAACTGAAGTCTATAGGCATAGACCGTAGGGTTTGTTCGTGGACAGAAAATTGGTTACAGGAGTGTGTCCAAAGGATGGTGATAAATAACGTGTACTCAGAATGGTCTAGAGTGGTTAGTGGGGTACCCCAAGGCTCTGTCCTGGGCCCATTATGTTTAATTTATTCATCAATGATATAAAGAGTGGGATAAATAGTTCAACCTCAGTTTTGGCTGATGATACAAAGCTAAGCAGGGTAATAACTTCACAGCAGGCGATAGAAAGTTTACAAGAAGACCTAAATAAAATAAAGGGTGGCCAACTATGTAGCAAATGAGGTTTAATGTTGAAAAATGTAAAATAATGCATATGGGGGCTAAAAATAAAAACACAAGTCCCTCACTAGGGGGAGAATCTCTGGGGGAATCCAAGATGGAGAAAGATCTGGGGTCCTAGTAGATGACAGGCTCAGCAATGGCATGCAATGTCAAGCTGCAGCAAGTAAAGCAAGCAGAATATCAGCATGCATAAAAAGGGGATTCACTGCAGAGATAAAACGATAATCTTGCCACTTTAACAAGCTCTGGTTCGGCCACCTCTGGAGTATGCCATCCAGTTCTGGTCAACAATCCTCAAAGGATGGACTGGAGAGAGTCAAGAGAAGGGCAACAACATTTACAAGGGGACTGGAGGACCTCAGTTATGAGGAATGACTACAAACATGAAACATTCAGTATTCTCCATGGAGAGGAGACGCTTGAGAAAAAATATGATAGCGATATTCAAATATCTCAATGGTGATTCTAGCATAGGGAATAAACTATTCAGTCTCAGGGAGTATAAGAAGACACGTGGCCCATCCATGATGTTGAAGGAGAAGCAGTTTATCCTTAACCACTTAAGGACCGGAATGATTTCCCACGTTAGGACCAGAGCACTTTTAGCGATTCGGCACTGCGCTGTTTTAACTGACAATTGCGTGGTCGCACAACATTGTACCCAAACAAAATTTGTGTCCTTTTTTGCCCACAAATAGAGCTTTCTTTTGGTGGTATTTGATCGCCTCTGTATCTTTTCTGATCACCGCTATAAACAAAGGGCTATAATTTAGCAAAAAAAAAAAAAAAACCAACATTTCTTACTTTTTACTACAATACATATCCAAAAAAAAAAAAAAAAAAAAAATGTATTCATCGGTTTTGGCCGTCTTATATTCTTCCTCATATTTTTGTAAAAAAAATTGCAATCAGCGTTTATTGATTGGTTTGCGCAAAAGTTGCCCCGTTTACAAATAATGAGAATTAATTTCTGCCGTTTTAAAATTTTTTTTTTTTTACTAGTAATGGCGGCGATCTGCAATTTTTATCAGGACTGTGATATTGCAGCGGACATTTCGGACATTTTTGACACTTTTTTGGAACGAATGACATTTATACATCGATTAGAAATTTAAATATCCACTGATTACTGTGTAAATGTCATTGGCAGTGAAGGGGTTAACCTGCAGGGGGAGATCTAGGGGTTAACTGTGTTCCCTAGTCGTGTTATAACTTTGAGGGGGCTGGGCTGCCAGGGGCATAAGAAATCTAACTGATCCCAGTGACAGGGATCAGTAGATCTCTTACATGTTGCCTGACAGAGCGGGGAACCGCGGTGTCTACATCAGCGCTTCCCCGTCTTTCTTCTCTGCCAGGCAATCGCGGCTCACCGGTGGAGATTGAGTCCGTCCGAGCCGTGGCCACACTTCTGCAGAGTGCGGTGGTGGTGTGCTCTCGCCCGCTACAGCACACATGCGAGCCGCCGTTTATAAATGGAGATTCGCAGGACGCTGCCACTCTGCAGCAATAAATGTACGCAAGCTAGTCGGGAACTGGTTAAACTGCATAGGGTTTTTTTTTTTTTTTACTGTCAGGGCATTAAGGATGTGGAACTGACTTACACAGTCCATGGTTTTCAGCAGAAAATTATTGATGGGCACCTTAGCAAGCAAATTATACAGTGATATGGCATATGATTTTTGACATGAGCACACACACACCCACACAGGTTGAACTGGATGGACTGGTGTCTTCATTCAACTTTGCCAACAATGTAACCATGTAAAACCATTAGAATATTAAGCCATTTAAATTTCTCTCCTGTTCTTGTGAAAACTCCAAAATTTTGAATCTCCCGTACCTTTCTGTATGGGAATAATCTTCACTACAGCCATAAAGAGGGCTACTCAATTGGGGCAGAGACAGCAATTATATCTGACAAATGTCCCACCCCCTCCAGGATTTGATTACAGATACATTTTAAAGAAGAATTCTTGGAATGGATATTTTTACATAGTTACGTTAATCCAGCTTGGACCAATGTAACTATACATAAACCATTCCTGACTGATCCCCTTGGAAGCTGGAATAACTGGAGTGGTGTCTACTACTCTAGCTTCCGGGTCCCATGCTGAGCAGCTGCCCTGCTGAATTCTAATCACAAGAGGGCACTCATATGGTACGGGCACCATTCAGAGGATACTTTGCATTTTCTCAATGAATGCAAAGCCTTTTCTGATCAGATGAAGCAGAGAGGTGGGGCAGTGACATCATGATCCCATATCGATCAGTCAGAGAATGTTTTGCATTCCTTGAAGAAATGCAAAGTTTTCTCTGAATGGTGCCCATGCCAAGCAAGCTGCCTCCTGTTTTCAATAAGCAGCAGGGTAGGCACTTGGCAGGGGATCCAGAAAGCTGGTGGAGATTACTGCAGTAGCATTGCCTACTACTGTGATTTCCGGCTTCCCATGGGTATGGCACATTCATACTTACCTTGGTCCAGGTTAGACCAATGTGCATTGTAACTATGAAAAAATATCCATACCTGGAATTCATCTTTAATCATGAATGAACGTTGCTGAAGCAGATGAGAAAATATTGCAGATAGTCTTCTCCTACCCATGGATCCCATATACCCACATCAACTGTTATTGTTCTTGTCATGTCCTTCCTATAAGGTGATGTGAGCAAAAACATAATGAAGAAATGCCATGCAAAGTGTAATTCATAAAGTAATGAACAAACATTTTCTTTATTTTTTTCAGAGGTCAGCACTGACGACCATCGTTGGTCCAAGCTATGGCCTACACAGAAATCTCGATATGTTACCAGCACTTGGAGAACTAGACACAAAATAGATCTTTAGTTGTCTTTCTCAAACTATAATGCTTATCTTTATATTACCAATTTTATTTAATAATAGCAATGTGCTGTACTTATAGCAACCAATCATTTTTCATCATCCTTCTGCTAAACACTTGATTGGTAGATATAAGTCACTGCACTTTGCTTTTTTTTACTGCCTTATTAAATAAGTCTATATATGTGCAATGTGAAATATCACTAATTTTGTTTATTTATGGCATCTGTGACAACGAAGAATACAATTTGTAGATAATTGTTATATTGTAAAATGGGAATGGAGGGGTTGTGCCTATATTGTTAGACTTAAATTATACTTTTTTTTCTATTGGAACCCATGTGCCTTGTGTTTTTTTTTTCTTTTGTTCTTTTTTCCCTGTTTGAGGTGGTCCTAAGGGATCAGTCCACATAATAGTGATATATTAGATATAGGTGGAGCTTGGTAGGTTGAGTCGATCCATGACTTCTTATATGGCATGGGTACTCCAATGGAGACATCTCCATGTCATAGTTCTCCATAGTATAAAAAATAAATAGAAAATAGGACCTTGTAATGGCCACAATAGGTATGCAGGCACAGTATAGATATCTATACATAGAAGTAAGAGTCTTTAGGAGATATTGGTGGTTGAACTCTTCAGTATATACCAAAATGGAAAAACGGTAAAGTTTACTTTAGTCTGTCAATCCAAAATGGATATTTATCACTCATCACTTCTGAGTTACCTATGTGGAACAAGTAGGCAAATCAAAAGTTTTGGCACTCCTCTGATTTTATTTGTTGCATACTTGTTCCAAAAGGAAATCAAAAGGTCACCATGACAGTGAGGCATCTAGCGTACTCAGAAGGCGGTTAGTAATATCATCTTGCATAATTCTCATATATCGATTTCCTTTTAAATGCATAAGATACATATTATATGGTGGTGTGTACTGCATACACAAATGGTCCTCAAATTATCATCCACAAGTCAGATACACCCCCTGTTTGCCCTTTATCCCCCTCAGCAATGAGAAGGCCCTGCATGCCAGAAAAGCTGCCTGCAGATTTCCTAATTCCACTGACGCCAAAGCAGGGCACAAATCCTCCCACTAACCCCAACAATGGAGCACAATTACTCTAACTGACATTAATAATGGGGTGCTGACACCCACTGACACCAGTAATAGGGATTTTTTTCCCCAACTGACCATCAATCCTGGGTTGTTTGTCACACTCTCCACTGGACCTGGGACATTTTTTTTCACACAATTACCAATAGCCACAGTTTGCCATCCCAACAGTCTAAAGACACAGTGAAGTAAAGTGACACTTTGGGGGGGGGGGGGGGCTGGTTTACATAATACATTTACTCTACAAACCATAGACAAGGCAAACATAATCGTTTTGTGTTAATTTTACCTGTACAATACTTACATTTACATTTACTGTAAGTTGGCTGAGCATGTTATGTATTTGCAGTCCCCCAAAAGATATTGGGAGCAAAGATTTGTTCAGAAGATAGCTTCATTTTCTTCTTATTCTATGATGTGAATCACAGATCCTTGTCATTAGATAATGTAATCCAGTGTATGGCATTAATGTCAAAACGTGCGGTTTACCTGTACAGCTGATGTAAACCTGCAGGACTGTTGTAGACCATTATAGTCCAGTTATTTGCAATTACATGCAGATCATTGCAATGGATTGCATCCAATCTACTACATGCAGCAGTTTGTGTACCCTTCATAGAGTGCAGTTATGGGCTTCACCTAGAACAACTTAACACCACACTCAAACTACACTTTTAAAACAGAGGTGCTTTTTGACTCAGAGAATATATGTGAACAATTATATCAGCAATCAATACACATATTCACCAGCACACCATGGATCTTCAATTGCAGTCCAAAACGTTTATTGCAGAGAGATCACACCATAAAAGAATAAGTGCAACATTTCAGAGCCACGCAGGACCCCTTCATCAGACATGCCTGATGAAGGGGTCATGTGCAGCTCCAAAATGTTGCACTTATCCTTTTATGGTGTGATCTCTCTGCAATAAACGTTTTGGACTGCAATTGAAGATCCATGGTGTGCTGGTGAATATGAATATTGATCTGTGATATATCCAGTGTCCAGCTCGCAATGGCTACAGCACCCGCTACAGATGAGTCTGTGATCCAGGAATGTGTGCGATGGGAATAAAAATGAGGCGGCAATTATATCAGCAAACATTGTAATTTTTGTGGATGAGAAAAGGGTAAGCACACAGCAAGCGTGCTCTATAGAAACACTGTAAAGAGAACTCTGTGACTCTCTTCTTGGCTTCTTTTCCCCGCAACTTTCACTTATTTCTATTGACCACCGCCAAGTTCGGACTGATATAGTCAGGAGCTGGCTAATAGTGCCTGCATTATCAGGAGATGCTCTACAGCATTGCTACAGTGAGGCTGTTCTCTCCTACTGTTCAGCTAGGACTCTGTGTCATCACATCCTAAAGGTAGAGTGACTGAGATGTAAGAGTGGAGCAAAGCATCTTGGGACATGTAGTCCAGGGAACCAAGTTTTACATTCAGTCGGACTGTTGTGGACTAAAAAAACCGAGCCGGCTGGAGAGTAGAACTGGATTCTATGAAAGCTGATATAGAGCCTGTGTGAAGGCAGGATCACTCTCTTGGGACCACGGCCTGGATCTGCAAGCAAGGACTCGGTGCTAAACTGTGTGGTGGCCAAGTCGCGGCCTGCACAAAAGGGGGGGTGAGAGTCATCGCGAACGGGTGCGGGAGCATCTATTGCAAGCCATTTATGATTGTTCAGCGGCAGCCTGGAAGCCACTCTCATCACATCCACGCCAGATCCAGATGGGTGGTAGCAAGGTGCGATGCAGTTTGAATGCTGTCCCTTGAGCCAGGGAGGCTTGCTGCGGAGCCTCACAGCATTCTTCAACACCAGAGGTCGCTGGAGTCAGCGAGCAGGCACTTGCCCATTTTCCCATAACCTAAGACACTGCATGCAGACACCGCTGTCTTGTACCACTAACCAAGTTTGCAAAAAGGAAATCCTTACCATACTTGTTCCTTGTTGACAGGTCACAGTGACCCCGCTGCTTGTCAGGACACTACCAGCATACTTTAAGTCACTCTGTTTGTCAAGACACATCAAACACTTCTTAAAGGGCTAGCTAAAGACTCAAGACTTCTTCCCCTAAGGACTACAATAACCCCCCCCCCCTTTGCACAGGATAAAATTACTGGTGCCACTAGAGCCCACATTTCTACCCAGGGCTCTACCCACTTGAGAGCAGGGTTAAGGACTGTAAAGCTATTCCTTTCTCAGTTGAATATAGAATTCTCGGTGAAGTGAACAGCCTCAGATGATACACAGAGATGAAACAAATCTCCCTATATAGGTTTGGCATGCATATCTGCTGTCTTCATCTGTATATATCCTTTAGAAAGTGCTCTTTGTGTTAGTTTTTCTCTTTCTGATTAGCATTGCATGAAGCCTGGGCATACAGCCAAGACAGCTGATTGGAGTAAAGGCACACACCCCCACTCCTCATAGGTAGAGACTCTCAGCTCTCTTCTTTGTATGGTTGAGCACTGTGCTAATCTATTTATAGCTCCCTCCCCAGCACCAAACTCCGGCTGCTTTTATCATATGTGATGGAGAACTTGTCAGGCTGATAACAGAGGAACTGAACAGGAGACAGCTACGGGACTTAGTGCTTTGAGGAGAGATAATAAAACACTGTAGATCTATGTGCCCAGCTCAAATTTCATGAATTGGGTTTACATCCACTTTAATATTTTTCCAGTAAACAAGATCCAACTGGTTCAAACTGTCTGTGTGTGGTTTCTAAATGTATGGTTACAATAACTATATCCGAACCCAGAGTGTCAGAGGTGTCGGAGGACCTGCAAGGTTGGGGCAACCAGTGGAGTACATATTCTTTGAGTGGTCCTCACAGGGGTAGTGCCACACTCCCTAAGCAAGAGCATAATAACATTTCGGTGGTTATAAATTTGCAATTTTTCTTTTATTTAATAAAGCAGCACTGCTTTTAAATTAACCAGCCACACTGGATTAACCGCTCCTATTAGGTCATGTCCAGCTAGACAAACTGTAAAGCCCTTAACACCCCCTTTTTGGTTTCCCCATCAACTAAAACAGTGGAAATTCTATAGGGCAGTGGTATTTCCAAGGAAACTGCTTGAGTTGTTGATTTTCATACCTAAGAACGTTTGAAAATCAGTGATCCTAAGAGTGGGGGTGGAGTGAGGAACCGCCAAAGGGATGGTGTGGCCAAATTGTGCTTATGCCTAGGTTCACACTGACAGCGGGAATGAAATTGTGCGAGTTCAGCTGAACTCGCACAATTTTATTCCCGCATGTCAGTCCCGACTTCGGGGGCGACTTCAGAGACATCTGTGTGGGTTGCTGCACAGATGTCTATGGAAATCACACCCTGAAGTCACCAAAAGTAGTACAGAAACAACTTTTTGGAATCGATGCGGTGCTGCAAATGCGGCATCTCATCGATTTGGGCGGTGTCATTCCCAGCAATTGCCGCCAATTTGACATGTCATATCGCATGCCAAATCGCTCCAATGTGAACCTACGCTAAAAGAGTTAGGTACTGAAAAGATAGGTCCGGAGTCTACAACATACCTCCCCTACCAAGAGTGATATGTATTGTATATTGCTTTGTTGCCCCTATCGCTAGTGAGGTACTAAAGTAACCTACCACCACCACTGCCACTGCTCCTGTCACAGTCAAAGTTGCACACCTCCCTGGCCCTTGGGTCCCACAAAAGTCAGCACAACCAGTATAGTATCCACTAGCCATCCACACCTTCAACAAAAAAAATCTCTCCAAGTCTGTCAGGGTATAGTAACAGATTGTAATGTACTCACACATCTGTACAATTCAGTTGTTCAAGCTCGCCGCACTCCACCCTCATCCAGAGCCACAAGGTCACTGTTTGCCCCACCTCTCTCTGTTCCCCCATTTTAGTCAGCATCTGCGCTATTCACTCTCAATGGAGTAAAAGGAGCATTGGCAGTGGCTGTAAACTCTTACATATACCCACCGAAGTGACTAGTCTCAGGTGATACACAGAGATTAAAGAATTTATGGTAACCTATCTGCAGCCCTCTCTTCTCTACATCCATTGAAAATGCACACATCAAAGGCTATTTCTGATCTTCCAGGAAGCAGGGGGTGGGGATCTGACCACGCTGCGCAGCAACAACACAGAGCTGAGTGTAATGTGAGACCTGAGTGGAGGGAATAGACACTCATCCTTCTACATAGTCTCATAGGGAAACATGCATAGGTGAAGCTATCAATCACCTGCTGTGTGCTGGGGAAATGGGGCTATCTCCAGGGATTGCCTGGTGTAGGGATAAACTGCCAGTGACTCGTGCAGATAGCAGCCTTTGTAATGTAGGAGTGCTGAACCTTATGGAGATGCGTTATAACATGATGGGTGGTGTGTGGTCCTAGAGACTGCTCCCCAGCAACTGTGGGGTCCTGTTGGATACCTGGTACAGTTTGCAGGGATAGGAAATTTGTGTGGGCTGACAGCTACTAGGAAGGAGAGAAGGAAGCAGGAAAATACTGATTCAGATAGAAGAGGAAGGAAAGAACAGGAACCATACAAAATGCTATAGATTGAGGCACAGTACACACTTCAGAAGGATATGCATTGTTTATTTTTATACATTCGCTTTAAGGGCTAATTCACACTAGCCAACCAGTTAAAATCCATTGGCTGGTGTCTGGTGCAGTCCTTACAATTTGATTTGTTACAACAGGTAGAACAGACAGCTTGTCTTGCATATACATTAAAAGGCCCAATACACTTTGCTAGCATTATGACCAATTAGAATAAATCAACTAGTAATGGGGTAGAAGGGCTATAGTGATGGAGTATAAAGAGTGTTCACTCTTTCAGAACTGGATTTTTTAGTGTGCAAGAAAATGTTTGTACCTCCTGTTTGACCATATTGTAGGAAAGGAAGAGCTGGATTCAGATTTGGCACTGACTTCACTGCCCTTTGTTCACATTCAGAAGCTCCAGCCACTGCGCTCCATCCTCTGAACTGAAAGGTCAGGTCACTGACTCTGCTCTGTACCTCAGTTCTCTTCTCGCTCTTCAGCCAGCAAATGCACATACTGCATATACATAAACTACATAAACTAGTGCTAATCTTAGGGATAAAATCGGTGCTGGTTTAACGCTGGATCTCAAAACAAGTCAAACTAGCTACCCTGGTTACTATTTATTACTCTACTATACTACTTTGCTGACCACTCTGCTAATGTAATTCTCCATCTAGTATATGAAAACCCTGATTTAGTTTTTAATGGTTCATCTATACAGTATCGGCCTTTTTCAAATAGGTTGCCAAAACTTTTCCCAAAATTGTATACAACCCATCAGGTAGACCAAGCCTGCCTTTTAGCTACATAAAGCCACAGGTTTTTATTGTGCACCATTATTACCTCCCAGCTGTCGACGTCTTAACAACCAGGCCCGGACTGACCATAGGGCACACTGGGCATATGCCCGGTGGGCCAGGGCTGCATGTCATTTTGGGTCTCTTGCCCCAGCCCTGCTCACTCTTCGCCAGCCTCTCCACGGCTGACTCCGCAGAGAGGGCCACATCCCCAGTCCCTATCCATCACTCGTCCCTAAGGCAGCTGTACTGCTTCTTGGGCCGGCGCCGTTCACCCGGACTCACAGCTGCCAGCCCCGCAGCCATTGTCTTATTCAGCTCAGGGGGACAGAAATGAAGCTGGAGGAACTGCCTGTCTTTGCTTCAAGTTCTGCACCTGCGGCCGGCCCGGCAGCACTGTGCTTCTCTGGTGTTGGCCGCTGGCGGGAGTACACTCTGCATTAGAGTCACTGGCATTGATGGTATGTATGCTGAGCTGCCCCGAGCCTCTCTCTCTTCACCTCCGGCAGCTTACGTTGAGTAGAGAGGCATGCCTGTGACGGGCAGCCACCAACTTCAGTACACAAGACCGGGCACAGAATCAGATACCTCTCCCGAGTCCCTACTGCACTGCATACCGAACGCTGTCAGAAAAGAAGAGAGAGAGAGGCTTGGGGCAGCCAACAAATATCATCAACACTAGTGACCCAGCTACATGAGGTTCCATGTAGGCTCCACCCCCTGTACACTCCCGCCGCCATCAGAGAAACCACAGCCTAAGAAATGGAATATAATGGTATGTGGCCATGGGGGGTACAGAAGGGGGATGCAATAAATAGATGTGCTGGGGGAAGGGGGTGCAAAGGAATATTAGGGGTACAGAGATGTATTGGAGGCACAGAGATGTGGAGAGGTACGGGGGGTACATTGGTGTGCTTGGCGTAAAGTTGTCATCTGCTGTAATCTCTAGCAACCAGTCAGTGAGCAGTAAAGATATGCAGTAACCTCTAGCAACCAGTTAGCGGTAATAATGTGCTGTAACCTATTGCAACCAATATCAGTGAGCGGGATTGAAGTGCAGTAACCTCTAACAACCAATTAGTAAGTGATGAGAATGTGCAGTAACCTATAGCAACCAGTGAGCAGGAATGATGTGCAGTAATCTATAGCAGCTAATCAGTGAGCAATAAGGATGTGCAGTAACCTCTAGCAACCAATTCCAGAAACCACATTATATACATTATGTACCAGAGAGATTATCCAAAATCTGGGTATGCTGTATTTATCCTCTGGGCAGAGTGTGATCCACAATCCAGAAATATACAATGTAACACTATGATGGAGTACTTTACATATAGACATGTTGTCATATGGCGGCTCCAGTAGTCGAGGAGGGTTGAAGTATTGGTATGGTAGTCTCCAATAATGATGTGATGGGGTGTAATGTGTATGTGGTGTAGGATTGATGTCATGTGGTGCAGTTGGTGGGCTGTAGTATTGGTGTGTTGGTTTTTAGTATTGGTGGACTATTGTATTGGTATGGAAGCCATGCAGTGCATGGTGAAGTATTGGTGGTCCGTAAGACTGGTGTGCTTTTCCATCATATTGGTGTGGTGCAGTGTAGTAGCTGTGGGCTGCTCAGTCTAAAATGCCTATTTTTTGTCCCAGTACGGGCCTGCTAACAACCATTGATATTGGTTGATAATAACATTGGATGCCTGAACAGCGTCTTTCTTTGCCCCTCCCCTGCCCTTCTCTGTTGGCACTGGGGTCACGTTAGCTGAGTGAGGGAGAAGAGAAACATTGAAATACTAATTTATCAGTGTGCAAATGTGTGTTTGCCTGGAAAAATAAATCACCTCCAATGTTGGGTGTCCTACATGTATGGATGCTACTGCATTATGTAAAACTATTAATTTCGTTTTCCACATTTTAGAATAGGGTGTCTCAAGATACAGTACATGTGGAATTTCAATTCAATGTCATTTTGATAAATCTTTACCAGACCTATCATTAATTCGTGCTGCTCTCTCATCCTTTCCACTTCCCTATAATCCCAGGGTTAACACACCTAGGTTTTATAATTAGGTTCTCATAATTTCTCTATATCAAACAAGTGTATATAAACCCAAAAATAAAAAAGTAATATATTGCAGCTTACCAGTCCTTAGTGTGGTGGCTGAATTAAGTTTCCTTTTTTCAGGATTTTTTTCATTTACTTTATTTTCACCTGGTGATCCTACTAGTAACACACTTTCTTTCCTAGGTTGACAAAGTATATTCACTTTACTGTATCTATGGAGGATCAATATTATTACCCCAAGCTGCTTACTCCAAATTTGATTTTTTGAAACACCTCCACCTTTCATTATCTCCTCTAGTGGAGATTGATCTAAAGAGGGGGCTTTTTTTCACCTCTTGTCCAACACCCCTGGTAGTGGTGACTAGGGATGGGCCGAACGGACCCCTGTTCGGTTTGCATCAGAACGTCCAAATACCGTGAAAGTTCGGACTCGAATAACGAACCCCATTAACGTCAATGGGACCCGAACTGCGGAAATCAAAAGTGCTCATTTTGAAGGCTTATATGCAAGTAATTGTCTATACAACGGTTATAGGGGTCTGGGTCCTGCCCTGGGGGACGTGTCAATGAAAAAAAAGTTTTTGAAAAACATAATTTTTAAATAAGCAGTGATTTTTTGATTTTTAAAGTGAAAGCATAAACATGAAAAATACCTTCCAATATAGTGCCTGGGGGTCCCCGTAGTCTACCTGTAAAGTGGCAGATCTGCACCATGTCTAGAATCTGCTGCAGCAATAATTGCATTTATAAAGTAACATTGTGTTACATTTTCCCTGCAAGCCGTCTTTATTTTGCTCAGCAACAGCTGCACTGGGAACAAGATCAGAGATGTTTTGGATAAATTCTGGTCTTGTTTGACTTTGGATAGAAGTAACGGGTGCGGAAAAATTGGGCTTTGGGTGTCGGTGGTGCCTTCACACCATAACCCTATAGAGGTCCTCTTCATGAAGGCAAGATTTTGCCTTTCTGTAAAAAAAATTGCAATGATATGCACCTGTCAAACAGGGGCAGAAAAATTGGTCTTTGGGTGTCGGTGGCACCTTTCCACTGTAACCCTATAGAGGTACTCTTGATGAAAGCAAGAATTGACCTTGCTGTAAAATCTGCTGCAGATGTGCTGAAAAAGGCCCAGACAGCTGAGCTTTGGGAAGTGGGCTGGGAGATAACAGCTGCAGAATGTGATGGAATAGGGTGACCGCTCTCTACAATTTCTGTAAAAAAAATTGCAATGATATGCACCTGTCAAACAAGATCAAATCATCATTACCACTGGAGACAACTTGGCAATACACTGCGGCTGGGGGAACATGAATGCCAATTTGTCTACAAGTTTTCTCCCCTCTCCCTAGGCTCATGTTCCTGTCATCCTCAACCTCGGAACCAACATCTGAATGCAGTAATGTCTGGGCATAATCAAGTGGCTGACGCTGTGGTCAAATAACTCAGCTGACTCCTCCTCCATGGCTGATGTTGGGGTTATGGCAGGAATAGATGTGGACAAGGAGGCAGGTTTATCCACTCTGGCAACTGCAGGGGACTGCACACTTGTCTCTGCTTGCGTGACAGAGGATGGTGAGGATGAGGAGGTTTAGTAAGCCAGTCCACCACCTCCTCTGCATGCTGTGGCTGGATAGCACGGGCAAACTCACTAAACAGAGGAAATGATGCCTGAGCACTGACCACCACTTCTACCTTTGCCTGTGGACACATTTGTTGCTGGTCCCCTTACAGTGCCAAGGGAACGAGTACCTCTCCTTCTTGTCCTCCCAGACATTATTGGGAGGGAGGGGTGGTGCTTATTAGCAAATCTTATGAAGAAGTGGAAATCTTTATCTGTAGATACACTTTAATCAATGTGAAGTGGTGTTTAGTGCACTTTAATTTGAGTACTCACACTACACGGACACACTCCACGGATACACTGTAATATACTGCAATATAATGCACCAAACGTACAGTGACACACAAAACTATATGGTGTTAAACTTGCAGTAACGCACAAAACTATATGGCATTAAACTGGCAGTAACACACACAGAAGTAAATGACGTTAAACTTGCAGTAACACACACAGACCTATATGGTGTTAAACTGGCAGTAATGCACTTAGAACTATATGGCGTTAAACTGGCAGTAACGCACTTAGAACTATATGCCGTTAAACTGGCAGTAACGCGGGGGTGTGGCCAGGCAGCAAATGTAGCCGGACGCACTGTCTGCTCTCTCCGCCAAGACTCCTGCTATTATCCTCCGGGCACAGCCTATACACGTTCCGGCAACGCCGCAGACTGCTCCGGTGACCATACAGGACCCGAAGGACGCTCCTGCTGTCCCCTTGGTACCATGAGTAAGCGGCATAAGGAGAACAAGTGCCAGGAAAGCACAGCCCAAAATGGTGCCTTGTCCCAGAAACAACAACGGGAAGGTACAAGGAGGCGGCACAGAAATTGTTCTCTAAGCCCCACTCTAAGGATGCGCAAGCCACAGCACACGATCCGGACGCTGAAACAGAGGTCCTGTCGGCAGTGGATGATACTCTTCCCCTGGAGGACGGCTCTGGACTCGAGGCAGAATGGGACACAGTGAGTACACCAGGCAACATCATTGCTAGGCCTAAGGAGCTGTCCACAACAGAAGGGACTGACGAACCCACACTAAGGGTATTTTCTCTGCAGTCACCTCCTGCAATGCCTCTATAATGGCTCTGACCAACGAGATTAAGGGGGTTAAAACAGAATCACTTTCCTCAGACAAGATGCCCAGAAATTGCGGGAACGCACCTCAGCACTAGAGGGGAGGGTTAGCTCCCTGGAGGACGACATGGCGCCCATGCAGAGAGATTTAACACACAATAGCCACCTAACTGCGCAACATAATGCCCGTCTAGAAGATATGGAAAACAGGCTGAGGCGGAATAACCTCAGGGCCATTGGTATCCCAGAAAGAGCAGAGGGGAAAAACTCGGTTCTATATATAGAAAAATGGCTGGCCACCGCGTTCGGCAATGAAGCGTTTTCCCCAATGTCCTCGGTGGAAAGGGCGCATAGGGTACCAGCTAGGCCTCCACAACCGGGGCGAACCCCAGGTCATTCTTGTTCAAACTTCTCAACTTCAAAGATAGAGATACCATACTACGGCTGGCCAGAACCAAACCAGAGGCCCTGGCGATCGACAATGTTAAAATCTCATTGTTCCTGGACTTTTCCGCAGAGCTGCAGAGACAAAGGTCCAAGTACACCGAGATAAAGCCCCAACTCCGCGTGGAGGCCAAAGGTACAGTTGACTTCTTTGAAAACCCATCAGCCGCAATGCATTGGCTGGAGAGTGAAGGAAGCACCTTACGAGCGGATAGAAAATGGAGAAATAGCCCAGCCTAAATGTGAACCTTGATCTATGCTCTCATTTAGCCCCACAAGCTATACGAATAGGCAGAACATAGCACTCAAGGCTACGGTACTGACAAAGTGACCACGAAGGCCACTCTCACTGCGGAGAAGCCTTTTGGCACATTGCTAGGCTTCCACTGTTGCCCCCATCAGGTTCTATGGGAACTGTTATCTGTTATTTTTTATTATTTCGGGTTATGTTGTGACTATTCATTACTTTTTTCTCTACTGTTCTTTGGCAACCTACAGAACTTTGCACCAATATTGACTATGTTGGCCATACCCATGATTAAGCCTGGGCGCCTTGCTCAGCCTTCAACTCATGTTTATTAGATCCCCGGGAGCCTCTCAGCTTACGGGGGCTCCGCCAGATCTCAATCAGGAATCTGCTATTCATATGGGTATTATAATTACATGGCGCGAATTGTTCGTGTGATGTCCTGGAATATCCGTGGACTGAATAATCCAGTGAAGAGACTAGCAGTTCTTCGTACCATAAAACAGCTTGGGGCAAAGATTATCTGCCTACAGGAAACTCATCTCCCGGCGGACAGCTCATCCTCGTTCCCTGTAAGGCAATTTGCTAACCAGTACCACTCTAAGCACTCGGTATACTCGAGAGGGGTCCGTTCTGGATGTCTCTGTTCCCTGACCCGGACCCAATATTGGAGTCTTTGAATGCATTTTTTAGACAAAATGAGGGTACTGCTGATCTGTGCATTGTGTGGGACGCAGCGAAAGCCTTTTTACGGGGTCAGTTTATTCAGTTAATCACGCATATCAAGACGAAATCCAAGGAATGGGAGGGGTTTGTCACATCTGAGGCGCTTAAATCTGAAGCCGCATATATAGCAAATCCCTGGGAAGAGAATATGGTTAGCCTCTTGCACACTCCTACGTCAAGTATCTTTGCAGGCAGTTGAAAACAAACGTTTCTTTTTGCAGCAGCGGTACTTTGAGAAGGGTGAAAACACGGGGCATATGCTTGCTGTGATCGCTAGAGTGCAGCAGGCATCGTCCCATATTGCAGCGATTAGGGACGACAAGGGGGAGATATGTCATACCACCACAGAGGTTATAGGAGTGTTTAGGGACATTTTTATGGAGGTGTGTTCTTCTAAAGTGCACCCGACCTCTACGGAGATAGAAACATTCCTGACTAAATTCCCTGTGCCCAGGCTATCCGTGCTGGATACCAAAATTTTAAATGCACCACTGGCGGAGACTGAGCTCGTAGAAGCACTGGAGCACATGCACAATGGCAGAGTGCCTGGGGCAGACGGCCTCCCGGCAGAGGTATATAAAAGGTAAGCTTGCCCTATGATACCGATATTATTAAAGGCATTAAATGAGGCACTTTTGCAAGAGACTCTTCCAAACTCAATGACGGAGGTGACAATTGTTGTGTTACTTAAACCAGGGAAGGATGCTCTTTCGCCAGGCTCATATAGACCAATCTCTCTCCTTACGGCTGATGTCAAGCGGTTGGCAAGGGTGTTGGTTAATAGACTGACGAGGTGCAGAGCCAATCTAATTAAAATGATATGGGCTCCCCAGCTGTTATACATATTTCATTACGCCCCCATATGGATCCCCCATAAATGGTTCTCCAGGATTGATACCCAATTTAGGACACTGATTTGGAATAATAAAGCACCAAGAATTAGTCTTCATACCCTACAACTTCGGAAAGAACAGGGTGGTTTAGCAGTCCCACACGCCAGATTTTATTTTATAGCCTCACAGATCCAGCATCTAGGCGACTGGGGACACAAGGATCCTCTGGATCCAATCAGGAATCTATTGATTCCTCAGAACTCGGTGTGCCTGGCTTTCTCACACATGGAGGTAGGATTTGCCCATTTACAGGGCAGTATGCCGACGGTAAATTTTACTTAAAAAATTATGGGACCACATAAGATACATTCTGCAAATCCGCGGCTTCGGTCAATACACCCCCATTTGGCGCAATTCATATTACGGAGAACTATTTAAACTGCCGGACTTTCAGCTATGGGAAAGGGCGGAATACATCATATCTGTCAATTATTTAAAGACTCAACACTTAAATAATTTCTGGAAATTCAAACGGAGTTCGCACTCCCTAAACACCAATTCTATAATTGAGGCACGCTATTCAGGCTGAGGCCAGAGTCTCTGCCCTACAATATGCAGATAATCCTCTCATGTCAAATGTCCTGCAGGTGCGAGATAAGAAAGGGATGATATCCGGGGTATACTATCAACTACTTAATGCTACGCATGATGCTGCCAATCTCCCATGCAGAAGATGATGGGAGGAGGATTTGGGTGGCATGGATGGGGATCAGTGGGAGATGTGTTTATCATCTGCCCACTTGGTCTCTGTCTCCATCTCCCAAACACTCTCTAAGCTATATCTATTGCACAGAGTTTATAGAACCCCAGAGATACTTTATAAATGGGGGAGAAGGGACTTCCCACTTTGTCCAAAATGCGAACGAGATGTGGGCAGTCTTCTACACATGTTTTGGAAATGCCCCAAGCTGTTCCAATTCTGGAATTTTGCTTTAACCACTATCTCTCAAGAATATAATATACCACTTCCTAGAGATCCAATGGTATGTTTATGGGTGCCCTTGATGTAGAATCCTTCTCACCAAACGAACACACAGAAGTGCTGAGGTTGCTATATATAGTACGCAAACTTATAGCTAAATATTGGATTTCCCCCCCGGGTCCCAACAGGAAAGCAATCGGTGGAAGCAGTTAATACAAATCTTATTAGGTAAGAAAACACATATCAACACAGAAATGTCATTAAAAAATTGTATTCAATGTGGCAGCCGTGGCTGGATATTCCAGGCCTGGCCCCACATCAATTGATAAAAGACAGACTGCTGCAGATGTGATAATAAATATCACCCAATGGGGTTATATACATACTCATGGTCATTGTTGGTCGGAGACAAAGGAGAAAAGATCAGGCAAGCGATGGAACAGTGTTCGTTAAGCTGCTGGTATACAACTTGTTGGTTGCTTCTTATTTTCTATCTTTGGTTATCTTTGTGTCTCTTTTCTTCTCTCTCTATCTTCTCATATCTGATCCTGATGTTGAATCTACTGATCTGTCATTATAAATGGATTATGTTATGGGAGGTGTAGATAAGATACCTGGCTATGACATATAAGGATTGATTTGTGAGATATTGGATGTAAACTACCCTCTAATAGTGTATAATCCTGTGGGAAAAAACAAAACTGATGATATATAAGTTGGAAATATATTAATGTGTATGGATCAGTCTGTATATCAATAAAACTTTATTTTGATTAAAAAAAACACTGGCAGTAACGCACTTAGAACTATATGGCATTAAACTGGCAGTAACTCACACAAGCGTAAATGGCATTAAACTTGCAGTTACACAAACAGAACAATATGGCATTAAACTGGCAGTAACGCACTTAGAACTATATGGTGTTAAACTGTCAGTAACGCACTTAGAACTATATGTCGTTAAACTGGCAGTAACACACTTAGAACTATATGGCGTTAAACTGCCAGTAACGCACAGAACTATATGGCATTAAACTGCCAGTAACGCACACAGAACTATATGGCGTTAAACTGCCAGTAACGCACACAGAACTATATGGCGCTAAACTGGCAGTAACGCACACAGAAGTAAATGGAGTTCAACTGGCAGTAATGCACACGGAAGTTAATGGCGTTAAACTGGCCCTAACGCACACAGAAGTAATTGGCGTTCAACTGACAGTAACGCACACAGAAGTAAATGGTGTTAAACTGGCAGTAATGCACACAGAAGTTAATGGCGTTCAACTGGCAGTAACGCAATCAAAAAGACGGTGTTCAACCGTCACTACACTGACGCTATCTGAACTGTCCCTACTCTAGCTATACACTAATGTAAAGATTACTGACACAGTCTCACTACACTAAAACTATATGAGTTGTCCCTACTCTACATATATACTAATGTATGTATGAATGACACGGTCTCACTACATTACACTGAATCTATCTGAGCTGTCCCTACTCTAGCTGCACACTATGCAAAACTGAATGGTCCTCCTCACTACACTCACATTATCCCTAGAGTGACACTAAACGAATATTCTACACTGGCAATTAAAGCAAAATAGCACAGTTTAGCACACTAGCTAACTAATAGCACTGAACAGAGCCCTGTTCTATCTCTCTCCAGCCAAAATCACACTGAAAATGGCTGCCATTGAAAGAATACTTTTATATCATGGGGCGGTATTGAGCCATGATTGGATAAAGTCATGATGACAGTGTCCAATCATGACTCTGACAGTGCTCTGTGCCCTGATTGGCCAAAGCTTTCACTGCTTCAGTCAATCAGGGTTTGCAATGCATTTTTCAGTGCCACATTGCATTTTGGTCGGTTCAGGGGGCCGAGCAAACGGTCGGACGTCCCGTTTGTTCGGCTGTTTGCCGAACAGCGAAAGTTCGGCGCGTGACATGGACAGATTGCCAAGTTGTCTTCAACTATTTCCTGATTAGCCTGTGATCTGACCTGCTACTTATACCTCCTTGTACAGGGCTTCCATTTAACCTGTCTCTGGATTTTTGTCTGCCCAATGTGACCTTAACCTTTGTTTTGGACTCTGCTTCCTGCCCTCTGATTCAGAATCATGCACCCTTTCTGTTACCTGTCCTCAGCCTGCATCCTGACACTGCCCCTACCTTATGTTCCTTATACCTCACTCGCTGTTACTTACCTTGACTTTGAGTGGCTTTGTTTGAAGCATTTCAAGGTCCTGGAGTGGCTTAGCCAGTCTCCAGATCTCAACCCCATAGAAAATCTTTGGAGGGAGTTGAAAATTTGTGTTGCTCAGTGACAGCCCCAAATCATCACTGCTCTAGAAGAGATCTGCATGGAGGAAAGGGCCAAACTACCAGCAACAGTGTGTAAAAACCTTGTGTAGACTTGCAGAAAACGTTTGACATTGCCAAAAAAGGGTATATACCAAAGTATTGAGATGAACTTTTGTTATTGACCAAATACTTATTTTCCACCATAATTTGCAAATAAATTCTTTAAAAATTGGACAATGTGATTTTCTGGATTTTTTTTTTCTCATTCCGTCTCTCATAGTTGAAGTGTAACTATGATGAAAATTACAGGCCTCTTTTATCTTTTTAAGTGGGAGATCTTGCACAATTGGTGGCTGACTAAATACTTTTTTGCACCACTGTATATATATATATAGCTACCCTGCAAGTTGGGAGGGAGACTGATAGGAAGTAGTGGTCTGATGCTACTAGCACTCAAGGCTCAGGGGACTTTGAGAAATGTCCCTCTGGAGTAGGCCCTGAGACACTCTTGGAGAAGAGGACCTAAGCTATGGAAATTCTATTGAAAACTTTACTTTTGGAAAGGTTAAACGTTACCCTCGAATTGTTCTAAGAACTACCAAATTTTAACTAAAGAGGTGGAAGAGAATGTTGGAACTGCTTTATACCACTCATGTCATTACTACATTTTTTAAGTAAAGCATCTAAAAAAGCTGACTGTGTGGACAATCATTTATTTGAAGAAGTAGGTCTCAGGCTAGGAGTAGCAGAAAAGATGGTAGAATTCCTCCATAATACAGGTATTTGGTATCCCATCTTGTTCCTGTCTCAGGAAGACAAAGGGAGGCTCCCTGGGCCAGCATTGTCCTTAATGGTGGCCAACCTAGGATCTGTTTATATCCTCATATTCTCTGTCACCACTAGGGATGAGCTTTGCTACAATGTAAAGTAGTGAGTGTACAGCTTGTACAACAGTGTAAATTTTCTGTCCCCACATAATAACTCAACACACAACCATTAATTTCTAAACCGCTGGAAACAACAGTGAGTACACCCCTAAGTGAAAATGTCCAAATTGGGCCCAAAGTGTCAATATTTTTTGTGGTCACCATTATTTTCTAGCACTTCCTTAACCCTCTTGGGCATGGAGTTCACCAGAGCTTCACAGGTTGCCACTGGAGCCCTCTTCCACTCCTCCATGACGACATCACAGAGCTGGTGGATGTTAGAGACCTTGCGTTCCTCCACCTTCTGTTTGAGGATGCCCCACAAATGCTCAATAGGGTTTAGGTCTGGAGACATGCCTGGCCAGTCCATCATCTTTACCCTCAGCTTGTTTAGCAAGGCAGTGTTCATCTTGGAGTTGTTATTATGTTGGAATACTGCTCTGCGGCTCAGTCTCCGAAGAGAGGGGATCATGCTCTGCTTCAGTATGTCACAGTACATGTTGGCATTCATGGTTCTCTCAATAAATGGTAGCTCCCCAATGCCGGCAGCACTCCTGAAGCCCCAGACCATGACACTCCCACCACCGTGCTTGACTGTAGGCAAGACACACTTGTCTTTGTACTCCTCACCTGGTTTCTTCCACACACCGAAGTAGTGCATGATACCTTCCCTTTGGGGACTGGGCCGCAGGGCAGTATTCCAACATAACAACCACAAACACACCTCCAAGACGACCACTGCCTTGCTAAAGAAGCTGAGGGTAAAGGTGATGGACTGACCAAGCACGTCTCCAGACCAAAACCCTATTGAGCATCTGTGGGGCATCCTCAAAATGGTGACCACACAAAATCTTGATACGTTGGGCTCAATATTGACATTTTCACTTAGGGGTGTACTCACTTTTGTTGCCAGTGGTTTAGACATTAAAGGCTGAGTGTTGAGTTATTTTGAGGGGACAGAAAATTTACACTGTTATACAAGCTGTGCACTCACTACTTTACATTGTAGCAAATTGTAATTTCTTAAGTGTTGTCACATGAAAAGATATAATAAAATATTTACAACAATGTGAGGGGTGTACTCACTTTTGTGAGATACTGTACATCCAAAATAATACTAGATATGTTCTTAACAGGCATAACTGTTGTCCTAATGTTTAGGGATGATAAAAGTATGAAAAGATAAGGCCAGATACTGGGAGGTAAAGAAAAAAGTAACAAAAAAAGTGAGATAGGGAGACATAGAAATAATTGGTAGCAGAAAAGATTAGTAAAAAGGGCCAAGGGGAAAAAAAAGGGGGGGGGTTAGGGTTGGGGGTTGAGGAAGAGGGATTAATGGTATATTTAACAGACTAAAGGGGGAAAAAAGAAGTTTGTTGTTATGGTTTACATACACTTTAAAGTGGTTGTAAACCTTTGGGGTGCTGAAGCGCAGAAGGTTTTTCACCTTAATGCATAGAATGCAATAAGGTGAAATACCTTAAGGCTTTGTAACCACTTTAACTTCAACAGCACTAAGTGACATTTATAATACTCTCTAAAGATTAGTAACAGCTATAGGAGTTATTGCTGACAGTATGGCATTACCGCTACATGTTTCATGAGTGATGAAGTATTGTTTCGCAATTCTGACGTACTTTTCCTCTGCCCTACCTATATTTATCTGTTACTAGATAGCTGTTATTATTGCATCTCTTTTTAGAGAAAGAAAACCTGTGCTGTGCTCCTATCTCTGATCTCATTCTGAAAATTCTAGATCCCCTGGCCGTTTTACTAATTCAGGGCCTTCCATACTTCCTAAGTCAATAACCAAAACAAGCATGTAGCCAGTGTTCTAGAGTGAAGTTAGATCTTTCTGAGTCTATGAACTGAAATGTTTTTAAGCCATTAGATCAGTATGGAAGCTAGGCATACATACAGTAGGAAAGAGGAAAAGACCAACGGGGTGACTTCCCAATCACCAACAGAGCCCGGGAGGTGGGAGCTGCCAATGACAATTTGTTCAGTGAGAGGGGAACATGCTGTGAGCGCGCTCTCTGCACTAAGCCTTGGAGTTACATGGATCCAACTGAATGTGCGGCAGCTGGGCATTAAGGAGCACCTGCTCTGGCGTTAACCTGCTGGAAAGAGGTGAAAATGTTTGTAAGTTATAACAATAAACTTCTCTTAGACCATGAAGAAGAAGCTGGACAGCCGCACTCTGAATACAACGTGTATGATTTATTAGTAACAAGGTACAGGTACAGATACAGGTGGGGTGAACCACAAGTCCCAGCTTACGCGTTTCGCACCGTGAGCTGGTGCTTACTCATAGCAACTAAATTTCTCTTATTTGACACACATCACGGGCCACCTTCGGGAGGCGCTGCGGCGACCCTGGATAGGATGGGTCTATCATTCGACCCACTCGAAATACTCCAGGGGCATCTCGGTGCTGATTAGCAGGAGGGTCCCGTTTGAACTAATCTCGCTGCAGACGGATCCCCAGGGTCAATTTGTGTTAATTTCTGCCATCATTAGAGGATCCCCCATTTTGATAATGGCATGTTATGTCTCCCCTCCGTACTGCTCGGCGGTAGTAAAGGTGGGCCTGGCTTTCCTTGCTCGTTATCCGGCCGTCCCGGTAGTATGGATGGGGGACTTCAATATGGTGTTAGCCCCTGCGCTAGATAGACTTGGTGCAGCTGGAGATGGGACACTGTCCATAACCCCTACCAGATTTAGCCGTCTGATGACTGAGTTTGCCCTTACGGACTCCTGGAGGTACAAATACCCTACTACTAAATCTTTTATCTGCTTCTCCACCACTCACAACACCATGTCCAGAATAGACCTCATCTTCCTCTCCACAACACTCCTTCCTAAACTAATGACAGCGGGCTTTGCAGCTCGACACCTATCAGACCATGCCCCCTACTGGATAACCCTGCAATTGCTTTCAGACCGCCCAGAGTCACAGTGGAGACTGAACCCAGATTGACTTTCAGCACTGGAAACTCAATCGGACATCTCTAATGAATTTCAGTTCTTCTTTCATACTAATCTAGGTTCCTCCACTATGGGTGCAGCATGGGAAGCCTTTAAACTACATGCTCACATGACACTCTCTACTCGCATAAACAGACACAAATCCAATTCCAAGGTGGCACTGCAACCAGCTACCGACCACCTTCAGCATCTTGAGACTGCCTTTACGCAGCACCCCTCCGCTCAGAATAGTGACAACCTTAAAAACCAGGCTCGTTTAGTGGCCCATCTACACATCGAGAAAGCCAAACAACACCTGTTTTTCACTAAGGAACGAGTGTTTGAACACGGTGAAAGGGCGGGGAAATTGTTGGCATACCTGGCCCACCTGGATGCGACCCCTCCGATGGTGGTCTCTTTGACCACCAGCGACGGGGAGCAGATCACCGCCCCTCGACAGGTGGCTAGCGAATTCCAACGCTATTACGCCGACCTATACACCTCCAGTTCCACGCGGACTCCCCAACAAACTGAAGAATACTTATGAGATATACCCCTTCCACAGCTCATGGAGGCTCAAATTAACCTTCTGGATGCCCCCATCACCTCAGATGATATCTCTACAGCAATTTCACAACTGGCCTGTTCCAAAGCCCCTGGAACTGACGGCCTCCCACTCGAGTTCTACGCCACATATATAGATGTACTGGTGGATAGGTTGACACTTCTTTATCAGGACATATTTGACAGGGAAACCCTACCCCCTTCCATGCAGGAGGCAAAAATTATAGTGATCCCGAAGCCAGGGAAGGACCCCCACCTCCCGGAGTCATACAGACCGATCTCACTACTCTAGGTCGATGTGAAGATATTGGCCAAGGTTCTGGCATTGCGCCTCAACCAGGTGATCCTGTCACTGATCCATACCGATCAAACTGGATTTATGCCAGGCAAAAACACTGCAATGAACATTAGACGACAGTAACGCACACAGAAGTAAATGGCGTTAAACTGGCCCTAACGCACACAGAAGTAATTGGCGTTCAACTGACAGTAACGCACACAGAAGTAAATGGCGTTAAACTGGCAGTAATGCACATAGAAGTAAATGGCGTTCAACTGGCAGTAACGCAATCAAAAAGACGGTGTTCAACCGTCACTACACTGACGCTATCTGAACTGTCCCTACTCTAGCTATACACTAATGTAAAGATTACTGACACTGTCTCACTACACTAAAACTATCTGAGTTGTCCCTACTCTACATATATACTAATGTATGTATGAATGACACGGTCTCACTGCATTACACTGAAACTATCTGAGCTGTCCCTACTCTAGCTGCACACTATGCAAAGCTGAATGGTCCTCCTCACTACACTCACACTATCCCTATACTGACACTAAACTAATATTCTACACTGACAATTAAAGCAAAATAGCACAGTTTAGCACACTAGCTAACTAACAGCACTGAACAGAGCCCTGTTCTTTCTCTCTCTAGCCAAAATCACACTGAAAATGGCTGCCATTGAAAGAATACTTTTATACCGTGGGGCGGTATTGAGCCATGATTGGATAAAGTCATGATGACAGTGTCCAATCATGACTCTGACAGTGCTCTGTGCCCTGATTGGCCAAAGCTTTCACTGCTCCAGCCAATCAGAGTTTGCAATGCATTTTTCAGTGCCACATTGCATTTTGGTTGGTTCAGGGGGCCGAACAAACGGTCGAACAGCGAAAGTTTGGCGCGTGACATGGACAGATTGCCAAGTTGTCTTCAACTATTTCCTGATTAACCTGTGATCTGACCTGCTACTTATGCCTCCTTGTACAGGGCTTCCCTTTAACCTGTCTCTGGATTTTTGTCTGCCCAATGTGACCTTAGCCTTTGTTTTGGACTCTGCTTCCTGCCCTCTGATTCAGAATCATGCACCCTTTATATTACCTGTCCTCAGCCTGCATCCTGACACTGCCTCTACCTTATGTTCCTTATACCTCACTCGCTGTTACTTACCTTGGCTTGGAGTGGCTTTGTAAGAAGCATTTCAAGGTCCTGGAGTGGCCTAGTCAGTCTCCAGATCTCAACCCCATAGAAAATCTTTGGAGGGAGTTGAAAATCTGTGTTGCCCATTGACAGCCCCAAATCATCACTGCTCTAGAAGAGATCTGCATGGAGGAAAGGGCCAAACTACCAGCAACAGTGTGTAAAAACCTTGTGGAGACTTCCAGAAAACGTTTGACCTCTGTTATTGCCAACAAAGGGTATATAACAAAGTACTGAGATGAACTTTTGTTATTGACCAAATAATAATTTTCCACCATAATTTGCAAATAAATTCTTTAAAAATCGGACAATGTGATTTTCTGGATTTTTTTTTCTCATTCCGTCTCTCGTAATTGAAGTGTAACTATGATGAAAATTACAGGCCTCTCTCATCTTTTTAAGTGGGAGAACTTGCACAATTGGTGGCTGACTAAATACTTTTTTGCACCACTGTATATATATAGCTACCCTGCAAGTTGGGAGGGAGACTGATAGGAAGTAGTGGTCTGATGCTACTAGCACTCAAGGCTTAGGGGACTTTGAGAAATGTCCCTCTGGAGTAGGCCCTGAGACACTCTTGGAGAAGAGGACCTAAGCTATGGAAATTCTATTGAAAACTTTACTTGGAAAGGTTAAGCGTTACCCCTCGAATTGTTCTAAGAACTACCAAATTTTAACGAAAGAGGTGGAAGAGAATGTTGGAACTGCTTTGTACCACTCATGTCATTACTACATTTTTTAAGTAAAGCATCTAAAAATGCTGACCGTGTGGACAATCATTTATTTGAAGAAGTAGGTCTCAGGCTAGGAGTAGCAGAAAAGATGGTAGAATTCCTCCATAATACAGGTGTTTGGTATCCCATCTTGTTCCTGTCTCAGGAAGACAAAGGGAGGCTCCCTGGGCCAGCATTGTCCTTAATGGTGGCCAACCTAGGATCTGTTTATATCCTCATATTCTCTGTCACCACTAGGGATGAGCTTTACTGCAATGTAAGGTAGTGAGTGTACAGCTTGTACAACAGTGTAAATTTGCTGTCCCCTCATAATAACTTAACACACAGCCATTAATGTCTAAACCGCTGGAAACAAAAGTGAAAATAAGTGAAAATGTCCAAATTGGGCCAAAAGTGTCAATATTTTTTGTGGTCACCATTATTTTCTAGCACTTCCTTAACCCTCTTGGGCATGGAGTTCACCAGAGCTTCACAGGTTGCCACTGGAGCCCTCTTCCACTCCTCGATGATGACATCACAGAGCTGGTGGATGTTAGAGACCTTGCGTTCCTCCACCTTCTGTTTGAGGATGCCCCACAGATGCTCAATAGGGTTTAGGTCTGGAGACATGCTTGGCCAGTCCATCATCTTTACCCTCAGCTTGTTTAGCAAGGCAGTGTTCATCTTGGAGTTGTTATTATGTTGGAATACTGCCCTGCGGCTCAGTCTCCGAAGGGAGGGGATCATGCTCTGTTTCAGTATGTCACAGTACATGTTGGCATTCATGGTTCTCTCAATAAACGGTAGCTCCCCAATGCCGGCAGCACTCCTGCAGCCCCAGACCATGACACTCCCACCATTGCTTGACTGTAGGCAAGACACACTTGTCTTTGTACTCCTCACCTGGTTTCTTCCACACACGCTTGACACCGAAGTAGTGCATGATCCCTTCCCTTTGGGGACTGGGCCGCAGGGCAGTATTCCAACATAACAACCACAAACACACCTCCAAGACGACCACTGCCTTGCTAAAGAAGCTGAGGGTAAAGGTGATGGACTGGCCAAGCACGTCTCCAGACCAAAACCCTATTGAGCATCTGTGGGGCATCCTCAAAATGGCAACCACACAAAATATTGATACATTGGGCTCAATTTTGACATTTTCACTTAGGGGTGTACTCACTTTTGTTGCCAGTGGTTTAGACATTAAAGGCTGAGTGTTGAGTTATTTTGAGGGGACAGAAAATTTACACTGTTATACAAGCTGTGCACTCACTATTTTACATTGTAGCAAATTGTAATTTCTTAAGTGTTGTCACATGAAAAGATATAATAAAATATTTACAACAATGTGAGGGGTGTACTCACTTTTGTGAGATACTGTACATCCAAAATAATACTAGATATGTTCTTAACAGGCATAACTGTTGTCCTAATGTTTAGGGATGATAAAAGTATGAAAAGATAAGGCCAGATACTGGGAGGTAAAGAAAAAAGTAACAAAAAAAGTGA
>BLSH010339936.1:76253-90966 GCA_018402905.1 Glandirana rugosa
CCCCCTCTAAAGTTGAGGTATACGGTATGATACCTCCTCGCCATGTGTCTATCATTTGGATGGAGTCCATGTTGGATGCCAGTGGAGTGGGCTCCTGAGTAACCGAGTTTTGGGGGGCTTTTGGGGGACGGGATCTGTCCTCCATAGTATGGCATATGGAGTTGAAATCTCCCCCGATCACGTGGGGGAGGCAGGGTTTCGTTGTTAGGATGGGGGTTAGTTTATTGAAGAACATGTGGCCAGGGTTGTTCGGGGCATATATGTTGGTGATTTTGATGTCCTTGTTATACAGCTTAATGTGGATTGATATCAGCCGACCCGGGATTTCCGAGTCCACCGATACCACCTCACATGGCAGATTTTTGTGGATAAGTATGATTACCCCTGCTTTACGACCAATGGCATCAGACCCTAAGACTGTCCCTACCCATAGTTTTTTCAGGCGATGGAAGTCAGGTTTGGTCAGATGAGTTTCCTGGAGTAGGGCAACATCCGCTTTTAGTCTTTTTAGATGTCTCAGGATTTTCATGCGTTTAACGGGTGATTTCAGGCCTTTTACATTCCATGAGATGCACCTCATGTAATGTCAAGTGTACGTGTGGTTTGGGCTGGAGTTGTATATAGTGGAAGGTTGCTTGTGGAATATGGAATGGCAGGTCTGGTGGGCTTGTCATGGCACATGTCGGTGGATACACAATTTAAGTCGTGTTCGTGTAGGCAGTCGGGATGGCAGGGGATGTAGGCGGGAAAAAGAGATACCATAGAGATCATAACGTTTTTACCAGTATAAAGACAAATTAATAACTTACATAACTTCGCTTTTTTCCGCATGGGTTCACAGGCCAAGTGTGCTCCCTACCAGCAGCCTCAGGGGTCGAGGTTTGGAGAGGCCTGAGGGATTCTACATAACCTGGCGGCCGCCTTGGGAGGGTGGCTGGAGAGAATGGAGCTGTGACTTCTCGGGCACTGTAGCATGAGGACCCACGAGGAAAAAAGAATAAAACATTAATTAAACAAACATCAGGTTAGATCCTGTGGGAGGAAAGAGCCTGTTAAACCTAAAACAAGCAGAGCTGTAAACATTTGTCAGATCATATCATACAACAGAACTCGCTTATTATAGGCCGGGTCTCCTGCTGGAGAAAACGAGCCTCCCTACTACCCCCGAGGGCCCTGGAGGTCCAATGAGGGTGCATGGAGGAGGTTACCCTTGTGGGGTATATATGGAGGAGGATCTGTCAGCGGGATTCTTCCATTGATGAGGGTCCTGCAGCTTTGAGCCGTTTAGGAGCGTCCTTTCTTGGACTGCGTTGGTCGGGTAGTCTGTTTATGGGGGGTGCCTTAGTGGGCATGGTTGATGTTCGGTCAGAGAGCGTGGTGCGTAGATACTTTTCGGCATCTGATGGATCCTGGAATTGAAGCTGTTCCCCACTTGGAGATTTGAGGCGAAGGGTGGCTGGGAAGGCTAGTGTGAACTTGATCTGTCTTTGGTATAGGTTTGAGCATATTTGTTGGAATGCTTTCCTCTTCTTCGAAACCTCCATTGAATAGTCCGCAAAGATTAAGATTTTGATCCCGTCGATAACCAGTGAGCGGGATTGCCTGTATCTCTGCAGTATATCTGCCTTGTCAGCGTAATTTAGGTATTTGGCTATAATTGTCCGGGGGGAGGTTCGGTTTGATTGTAAAGAGCCGATTCGGTGTGCTCTCTCCACCGTGCAGGGTCCCCTCATGCCCAGAGTCTCTGGCACTCGCTTCGCGCAGAAGTCGGTCAGGGCCTGAGGTTGAAGAGATTCAGGCACCCCTATGAAGCGCAGGTTACATCGTCTCGACCGGTTTTCTAAATCATCGAGTTTCTGAAGGATGTATTGATTGGTTTTGAGCTGTGCCTGCTCGGAGCCCTGAAGCTGGTAAACTTCCTCCTCTACTGCTGCAATTCTCCCCTCCGCTTCGTTTAGGCGGGCCTTGTGCTCGCTTAGCTCCCTCTGGAGAACCTGCAGTCCTTCATGGATTGCCTTTTCCACAGTTGCAGTTATCGTGGGGGCTAGGATGGCTGCCACCGCTAGAGCGATTTTTTCATGTGATTCGGCTCCACCGATCGGTGGGGTGGCGTTGTGGTCACTCACCTCCATTGACGGTTCCTCACGAACGTTCGGCGCTGACCGAGCGGTGTGGTCGAAGGCCGCATCCCCGGCCTCGATTTGCGGCGTGACCGGCGTGGCGCGCGGACCGCCTTTTTCCAAGAAGCGGTCCATATGGCCGGTTAGCGGGAGGTTTAGAGAGCTGATGTGGCTGGGTTGATGGACGCCGAGGGCTTGTGGCCGGATTTTTAAGCTGATTCGGAGGCTGTGGAGCGGGAGCTAGCGTGGAGAGCTGCTACTCCATGCGGCGCCGGAACCGGAAGTTCCCAAACCTCTTTTAATAAAGGCTTTGTCAAAGGTAATGCGCTAGGCCAGTGCGCCATTGTTTCTCTGTTTTCATCATAGTGTTCTTGGACTATCCCCATCGAACCAGGATGTCACTCCCCTCTGAGCGCAGGATTACAAGTATTTGTACCCAAACCTCTGCCTGCCTGCTCCTTCTGTACCGCACCGCCAGCCTGTTCATGACCCGGCCTGTACCACTTTGTCTACACAGATACAGTTGGAGGGGCTGAAGAAAGTTACCGGACCCCGGGTACTATGTGTGAGGAAGTTTAAAGTGCCACATAGACTGCCATCAAAGACTGCCGCATAGTGCAGCATGATTCCTTCTGTTTCTGACTGTTGCAGGATAAACTAGCCTGCCACCCTGTGCCCAGTGGAGGAGACTGTTTCACTGCAAGGACACTGGGGTGAAGTTTGTTCCCGTTTTCAATTTCTTTAAGGACTGTTTGTTCGGGGAAGGGCTCTTCCCATCAGGAACCTTAAAGAAGAACTCTTACATAGACTTTCTTTATTCTGCTCCTGCAGTGGGATCTTAACCCCTCACTGACAGGGCAGGCAGGTGAAAAAAGAAGAAAAAGTTTCAACTCTTTCATGGTTACTCTACTGGAGGTTTATAGCCCCCTCTCAGTAGATTTTCTGTTTGTTTGTAGATACTTTTAGTTAGTTGTTCTCTCTTCTCTTAAGAATCCAAGGATGGACCGGCTAGTCATCCTCATCCATCTAGAGTCCAGTCAATTAACTGCTACTACAAATCATGTGGACAAAGTATTTTTCCTCCGGGAGAAATGCTTTGGTCCAGGAATGTATATTGTGTATATTGTGAATATGTCTGGTTAGCTGCAGGGACGTGTAGCTAGGAATGTATTATATTGTACAGTGTAAATAATCTACAGAAATGGTGTTGGTATCTTTTTGTACTTAATTTATTTGTACAGTTCCCCATCCAAGTTTGTTCCCTTTTACCCCTCCCATTTTTCTGATTCTTGGATGCCCGTGCTCTTGGGCTCAAGAATTATTTTTGTAAATTTTTAGCTGAGGGACCAGCTGATGTTTGGGGGGGTAAGTGTAGTGCCCCCATAGTGTAGGTGTTTTACTTTTGTAGATTTTTGATAGGAGAGGAAAAATCTAGTCAGGCCTGACTGTAAGTGCAGGCCTAAATGTTTTGATCTGAGCTGGGAGTAGCTCAGGGGTGGGGCTGGAGATGGAAGGAAGGAACATCCCTTGGATATTCCTCCTCGTTTGAACTGAGAGAGTTCTGGAAAGGGGGATGGAGGAGGAGGTGTCAATTCCTGATGTATGACAAGGAGCCCTGACCAATCCAGCGGCTGGATTGTCAGGGGGCAGGCCTCCTTAAATACAGCTATCTGCCAGCAGGTGTCAGGAGAGTTTGGGTTAAAGAGTGAGGATGTAGTCAAGAGCTGTGGATCAAGCCTCGTCTGGGAGGGGATGAACCTGAGGCCTGGGGCTTGGGTGCAGCCGGGAGCGGGAGTCAGCTCCTGGAGTCGCACAGGAGAAGCAGGAGAGCAGCTGAAGTCTACATGGAAGGAGACTCTTTAAATAATCCACCATATAGTTGGTGATTGGCAGCCCCTGGGAGTTGAATGAGAAGGCTGAGACAGTCTGAGAGTAGAAAGAGCAGTCAGTAAAAGTCAGGAGGAGCCAACCAAGGGGCAGGAGAGCCATTAGACCGCAGGATAGACCGGATGGGTCTGGAAGATGGATGGGCTGGGAGTAGTAGTTTGTCCAAGGCCCAGCTAGCACCAAAGTACTTAGCTACGCAACAGAGGGTCCATGGTTTCAGGGAAGGAAACCTGCGATTCTTACCCACAAAGGGTGGTTCTGAGGCCTTGTCAGCGGATGCAGTGTACCTCACCATGTGCTAGCTGTGGTGAAGAGGAAGTGTCATGGCGGTCTGATCAATTTCCTTTCGGACCAGGGAAACAAGTGTAACAGTCAGCAAGTAGTGTGCTGGAGAGAGGAAAGGCAAAGAGTAGGGATGGGCCGAACACCCCCTCGGTTTGGTTCGCACCAGAACATGCGCACAGGCAAAAAATTTGTGTGAACATTCGAACACCGTTAAAGTCTATGGGACCCAAACATAAAAAATCAAAAGTGCTAATTTTAAAGGTTTATATGCAAGTTATTGTCCTAAAAAGTGTATGGGAATCCGGGTTCTGCACTAGGGGATATGAATCAATGCAAAAAAAAAAATTTAAATCAATCGTTTTTTCAGGAGCAGTGATTTTAATAATGCTTAAAATGAAACAATAAAATGAAATATTCCTTTAAATATTGTGCCTGGGGGGGTCACTTAGTCTGCCTGTAAAAGGGCGTACCTCTGTGATGTTTTAGAACATAGCCAAAGCAAAATTACATTTCCAAAGGAAAAATTGCCATTTATTATCACGGCTGTAATGTATTCCGGCAATATACATAGAAATCAGTGAAAAAATTTGCGTGGGTCTGGTTTGGATTTTGAGGGGAACCCCGCGCCAAAATGAAAAAAAAAATTGACGTGGGTCCTCCCTAAAATCCAAACCAGACCCTTATTTGAGCATGCAACCTGGCCGGCCAGGATGAGGGGGGCGGGTGAGCGCCCCCCCCGAACCGTACCAGGCTACATGCCCTCAACATGGGCAGTATGGGTGCTTTGGGGCAGGGGGGGGAACTGCGCTCCGCACCCCAAAGCACCTTGTCCCCATGTTGATGGGGACAAGACCCTCTTCCCCACAACCCTGGGCTGTGGGTGTGTGGGCGGGGGGCTTTTCGGAATCTGGAAACCCCCTTTAATAAGGGGACCCCCAAATCCCGCCCCCCCATGTGACTTAGTATCAGGTACATCGTAACCCTACTACTTCACCAAAAAGTGTCAAAAAAAGAAAAAAACACAGGAGACAATTAGGACAAGTCCTTTATTAAAAAAGAAAAAAGAAAAGTAAGTGTCCCCCATTGTAATCCATCGTCAATCACGGCGAGCGAAGGACCCGAAAAAAAAAAGAAAAAGCTCCTCCTCCATTGGGGGTTTGACATTTTATTTATAGTGAAGAGCGGGGCCACCCAGTGACGTAATTGAGCAACCCGCCCCTCTGACATCACATGACGTCAGAAGGGGCGGGGTCATCCGTACTTCACCCGGTGGCCCCACCCTGCACTATAAATAAAACGTCAAAACAAAGCCAGCGCAGACGACGGCAGCCCTCCCATGGCTAACTTGCTTAAATAAAGCAACAAAACAAAGTACCGGTCAGTTCAGTGACTCCAGGTGTGTGAAATTGTGTAATTGAGGGCAGCAGGCAGGTGGACCACAACTATCAGCCACTCCTGAGTGAGTACATGGCTACAATTATAGTAGCTGGACAGTATGTAAGAAGCTTGGTTAGGTCCAATATATGATGGGGAGAAGAGATAGGGTTTATCTTGAAGCAAACATTACAGTGTATTATCTGAGAGACAATAGTCACAAATATTTTTAAGTTTTGGAGCACTGGAATAGGCTGCAGCCCCAAGGCTCAGTACAATATTACCTCTGCGACAAGTATTAGAAATTGGCATCTGATGTCTAGCTAAAGAATTATCATATGACATCTTTAGGGTGCCTGGGCACTGGAATACACTGCAAACTTTAGGACGCAAAGCAGCATTTACCCTGCAGCAAATATATATTTTGGCAGCTAAGGACCAGCTGCGAAAAACCTGTGGCACCTTTACAAAGCTGGAGAACTGGAACAGGCTGCAGACTTGGAGACGCAACATAGGATTTAACCTGAGAAACCATGAGAAGTGTTTGGCAGCTGAGGTCTAGCTATGGAAATATTGTATGGCATACTGAAGTAGACTGCAAACTTTGAGATACAAAGCAGGATTTATGCTGCAACAAACACTGGAAATTTGGCAGCTGAAGTCCAGCTGTGGAAACATTGCGTTGCACCTTTCCAATGAAAGCACTGAAATGTAGTTAGTAATCATATGATTCAAGTGTTGCTTGTGAGTGCTGCCAGTAGCCCGGCCTAGCTGCTGTAGTCTAAGGCCTCATACACACGGACGTTTTTTGACGCCGGCGTTTTCTGGCGTTTTTTGCAGCTCTCCATGTTAGTCAATGGCCCCATAAATATGTTGGCGTTTTTGAGCTGTAGATGACGTCGGCGTTAGTGAGCTGAAACAAGAACCCACAGCCATCACGTTCTGAGGCTGTAACGTTTTGGCATTTTTTGACGCCGACGCCACAATATGCCAACAAACGCCAACAAACGCCACCTATTATTATACCGGCGTTTTCCGGCGTTTTTTGACGCCGACATTTTTAGGTTGACAAATAGCAGAGGGATGATTTTTTTTAAATTACGCCTATTGACGCCGACGCTCACTAACGCTCAAAAACGCCGATGCATAACGCCGAAAGACGCCGACTTTTTTTCCTTGACGTCGGGCCCGACGGTTTGTTTATTTTTTTTAGAAACGTCCGTGTGTATGAGGCCTAAAAAACAAGAAAAGTGACACTGAGGGATCAGAGAAGGCACATTGGTAATGAAAGGGGATCCTGTCACCATCATAAAATGTGGCAAAGAGGTTCTTACACATTCTCCTCATCTCCTAAAATTGACGGATTTCAGGCTCCCTCTGGGATGGTTACAGTAGATTATCCCGGGGATTCAGAAGCTGAGAGCATCCCCTACCTAACCACCAGCTTTCAAACCCTCATTCTCCTCCTCATCTTCTTCACCTGCTTCCTACCACCTCTGCAGCCTTCAGTGCCCAGTTGATCAGGCCACGGAGTGTGTGCTCAAGGAGGAACACAAAAGGGATATTATCATTAATCCCTGCCTCACCGTGGCTCACCATTTTGGTCACCTCTTCAAGGTGTCAACGTCCTGCACACATCCTAAATGATGAGCCATTGACATTAGCCATTGCCATTGTGAAAAACACCCCGGTTTCTAAGATCTATCCAGGTACCATAAATACGGTAATCAAGGTAATTAATGGCACACTGCTGCTGGTTTACCTCTACAGCATGGTCTGAGATGAGGTTTAGCTCGGGTGGGGTGTGACAGATGAGGCGGCTGGAAGGCTGCCTATATTTGCACTTCATTTCTTCCAGGCAAGCCATGGCCAGGTATGATTGCCTAAAGTGACCACAAACCTATTTGACCTGAGGGAGGGCCTCCTGGATGCCAGACACATTATTTCCAATGCACATGCTCCTGAAAATGGCTGTGAGTGTAAGTGGGTGCTGCAGAGAACACCAGCTAGAAATCAATGACATTCAAAGTGAAAACTATGTCCCCAGCACACTAAAGATCTCCAGAGTGAAGCCTCACAGAACCCATCACATGCCTGCGAGGCTCTGAAACGTTGTTTCTGTATTTATTATGTGACCACTGAATAAAACTTTGAACCCACTCTGGAGATCCTTGGTGTGCTGGTGACATACTTTTCTCTCCTGGAAGCCAGGGTACTTCATGATGAACCGCTGCACCACCAGGTTGAGGACATGTGCCAGGCAGGTTACATAAAGTGCAAACGTGCAGCGCTCAAAGTACGCAATGCAAAAGATGAGGTACGTTAGTCCATACAGAGAGAGTTCCACTTAAGGTGCCAGAAAGATGTGTGCAAAATACAGCAAAGTGCTCATGTGCTCAATATCCTCCACCGGTAAGAAATGGCTGCTCACCTCCACTCTGGGATCCTCACAAGGACCACACGCATCTCTGCCTGTATTAAGAGGAAGGCAGAACCCCCTCGGGATATGAACAGCTCCACATAGGATTCCAATTTATCCACTGATAGCGGTGATACTCGTCCCGTTTAAAGGCGTTACACCGTGCATATAAATAAAAAAAATATACAATATAGTGCTCTCTATATGTTAACACTAATTTATTTATAAAAAAGGAATAAAACTCACAAAATTGGCACTGCAGCCCAGTGCTCAGCCAAACATCTTGATAAGCAGTGTGCCATCATAAGAAAGAGTCTGTGCACTAGATTCCAATAGCAGCACTGGCCGTGGGCGACGTCACGCTCCTCCTAATCCGTACCAGTTACGTTCCATAAACCGGAACATACTCAGTGGATACAGAAGTGACATATAGCACCCACTTTAAACCCATCAGAGGCCTCCCGACCCAGAAGTACTCATGACAGAAAGTAAATACACCTCAGAACTCCCCGAAACAGGAAGTGAATATTATCTAGGTGACACTGGTAAGGAAATATGCGCAATGTATACAGCAAACATCAGATGAAACGCTAATATAGGTGGGGCTGGAAAAACAAATTGGTGTTGCCACCACCAGCCAAACCTTCATGGAATAAATACATAATTGAGAG
The DNA here is from genome assembly GCA_018402905.1 of Glandirana rugosa. Taxonomy (NCBI): domain Eukaryota; kingdom Metazoa; phylum Chordata; class Amphibia; order Anura; family Ranidae; genus Glandirana; species Glandirana rugosa. The sequence continues at coordinate 85,010 of BLSH010339936.1, forward strand.
AAAGAGGACGTCTAACCACCGCCAGTGCTACTAATAATAAAAATGATATATAAGTATAAAAGCAAAAATAGACAATTAAAACTGATTTAGTCATCAGACCCTACATAATCACTAAGACCACGTATCCATAATGAGCAATAATATTACATGAATATACAGAAACTTAGCGATCAGAAATAAAACAATTGGTATCAAAATCCACATTTAAACCTCCCTGCACTAAAACCTTAGTTTTAAAAACCCATTGGGATTCTTTACGACTCAACTGATGTATAAGATTACCTCCCCTCCAATGTCTCAATAATTTTTCCACTCCCCAAAATTTTAACCCCTTAGGGTCCCTATTATGATACATTTGGAAGTGGCATGAGACATTGTGGGTTTTTAAACCTTTTTTTATGTTATTTACGTGCTCTCTTAATCGTATGTACAGGGGTCTAGAGGTCCTCCCTATACTGTATACTGTAGACCACAACCGCATTCAAGCATATAAAAAACTCCAATAGTATTGCATGTGATCAACTGCTGGATCTCATATTGTTTTTGTGTAGCTGTAGCAACAAATTATTTGCATTTTTTCATGTTGACTCTTGAATGCCTACATGCCACACAACTGCCACAAGCATAAAAGCCAGTGAGAAAACTGAATAATCTATTCTCAGTTTGTACGGGTGAATCTACCACCCCAGGTGACAAGCGATCACGCAAGGTTGGGGCCTTTCTATAAATAAACTGAGGCTTATTGGGTAACACAGGACCCAACACTCTATCCAATTTCAAAATAGGCCAATTCTTTCTCACAATGTTTTCAAATTTTCTATATTGCATATTATAGTCAAGAAAAAGCTTGTACTGATGTCCTGACTCTGATTGGTCTCTAGGGGCGGTAGAGATCAAACTGGATCTATCCAACATCCTTACTTTCTCAATTTCCTACTTAAGGTCCTCCTCTCGAGAACAATTCCTCCTTAGCCTAATAAACTGTCCCCTTGGAATGTTGCCCAACCAATTCTGGCGGTCACAACTTCAAGGGGAATGTAGAAATTTCTATCAGTAGGCTTAAAGTGGGTGATCATCCTTAGGTGACCCTCACACCTAGAAATCTCCAGATCCAAAAATACCAGCTTCTCTGAACTGATGTTCCAAGAGAGTCTAATATTTTGTTTATTGTTGTTAAGTTTTAGTAAAAAGGCTCCAAACTAAATATGTATCTCTCTTTTCATCCTGGGCCTGGTTAGTTGCCAGCAGTTCTGGCCCAGTGTGGCTGCCACACAGCAAGGAAGAGTTTAGCCTGCTATGTTGCATATGGACTGAAGCTCTTAGGGGGCGCTGCTGGTTATAAGGAGTGGGAGGATGAATCCAGTAAGGAGGAGGGGTACAGGGGTCTACACTGTCATCATCAGACAAGATGTGGTGTATCGCTAGATCCAGAAATGTGCCCTATCCTACACCATTCAGAGCCACCATATGATTGACCCAGTGTGCTGTGAAGGATGTGTAGTGTCCCTGCCAATACTTACCGACTCGTGTATCCATGATCATGCTGCTAAAAACATGCACGAATGATAGAGACAAACTAAATCCCACATTCTGGACAAAATAATGGCTGCAAGTAATTGCCACTGTGATATAGAACAGGCTATCACCTTGCGCAAGGGGGGCTGATTTTATGAGCTGAAATGGTAGCAGCTGCAAAGCCCGCAGTTCTACCAAGCTCGCATTAAGACACTGGGCATGGAGATGATCTGAGGACATTCTTTCCTTTGTTTCAACAGCTGTGAAAGAGACATCTGCCTTTTGAAACAGCAGAATGGGTGTTGAAGAATTGTGCAGATATCTAAGCCTTCACTTGATCCTTCTCAGCATGGCCGGATGATCCTCTTCCCTACTTGTGGTGACATATTCTAAGCCTCTGAAAGCCCTTGTGAGACTTCCCTCCCTGTAACTAGAGCAGTGGTTCTCAACTCCGGTCCTCGGGACCCACCAACAGGCCAGATTTTAAGTATTATAGTAAAAAATTGTTGCGCTAAAATATTAGTGCTATAGGCAAAACATCAGTGTGCGTAGCTCAAATAATTGACATACAACATATTGTGCAGGTTATAAACATAAAAAATTGTAAATAAACTAAAATAAAGTCCAAAAATAATATAAAAATCAAAAGTCCCGTGATAGGTGAAGAATCAACCGTGATAGGAAAAAACTGTAATAGTAATGACAGAGAATTGTCCCATCCAGAACTTTCAATATAGTCCCAAGATAGATTACTCCAACTTCCACCACCATAAACCGTGCAGACACCTCCAGTGATAAGGTAAGGGTGAGTGTAAACTCTTACCAGATGCAGAGACCCGCTATCGCTAGCTAAGGTCTAGCCACACATGCAGATATAGCCCTCTGCAGGGACCAAAAGGATAGCCGTTCAATCCTCAATTCTCCTAGGAAACCGGGATATTTCTCCCACCGCATACACAGTAGAGCAGGAAGGTCAGGGTTACGAACTTCAGCAAACTCCCATTCCATATGCCATAATAAATATGAACTTCATAGCGTAATACTGTAATGTTCAGTTTATTAAAACATAATGCTCTAAAAACAGGGTACTCACAATAATCAATAAGTTCTCTCGCATTTGATCAAAAATCTGCCAGCAGAAGTAACAGAACGCCCGTCCTCGCGGGATGCAAACATGAGGTGTGGTGACGTCAGTCGTTAACTCCGCCCTACATGTTTCGTGATAGGTCACGTCTTCCTGGGGCACGGGCAACGTCCTGCGTCACCACCATATATACTTCCTATTTGTGTTTCAAGCCTCGCTTTGGTTTTACTCCATGATTGTGTTCAAAGCCTCGCTCTGAGCGATCGCTCCAAACACAATCACCTGCTTGGAGTCAGCGAGTTCAATTTACATATTAACTCTTAGTAGTTCTCAGCAATTCTATGCTCACTGGACTAGATAGCAATAGCATCATCAAAGCTTCATGAATATATATTAAGTTACCCACCAACGCTAGGAATTCATATATTTTTGCCATATTGATACAGGATATCTTATTCCATAGCATATAATATATAATAATGTTAAAAAAATATATCTATTCCATAACATACAATTTTCAAATATAAGGATAATCATATAAGGGGGCAGAAAATATATAGGGGACAAACAGTGGGTATTTGATAGGCTACATTTTCTCGAATCAACCCCTATATTTGGTTCCCTTCTCAGTTCAAGTTAGTATATACCCCAAACGGAACATCAGACCAGGATTTTAATATCTGTAGTTCATGATTAGCATCTTATAAAGGGCTCATATTATCCATAGGAGGGGTTTCTGGTGGAGTATCCTATGCTCCAAATAACCCTACACTATGTGGAATAATCCATATAGTTAATAAAATCGCTAAATTAAAAAAATAGTAAAAAATATAAAAAATATAAAAAAAGTAAACAGAATTGTGTAATCATGAAATTAGAGTATTGAACTTAGCTAAATCAGTCACCTCCTCTAGGGCTCAACCTTTTAGTTACCATCAGTTAGCCCACAAGGTAACCCAACATGCTCAGCCAATCACTCAGCCGACCCATAAACCCAACAGTCTTTTGGGATCTTTATGAATTATCAATAAAGGCGTTCACCTCGATATCAGCATTGAGGCCTCTAGGTCTCAGACATTATAATCTATATATCCAGCTCATTTCGAGTTTTGATATTTCCCTTCTCTTAACCCCACCTCTCCAATGCACCTTTAACACATCGATACCCAAGAAAGAAGTCCCCTTAGGGTTCCTTTCATGTTTATCTCTATAGTGCTTAGAGAGGGGGTGATCCTTAAAACCTCTCTTTATGTTGGCAATATGTTCCTTGAGTCTCACCTGCAGTGGTCTTACAGTCCTTCCAACATAATGAAGTCCACAGGGACATGTAATAAGATATACCACATGGGTGGTACTACATGTAATGAAAGATTTTATAGAGAAGTTCTGGGGAACAGTATTGGGTTTGAAGGTCAAAGTTTTCTTACTTTTGATCTCATTGATCTGACAAACTGCGCATCTTCCACATTTATGAAACCCAATAATGTTCCCAAAGAAAGAGGGTCTCTCTGAAGGGGGATCAACCACCCCCTGGGCTAGTTTATCCCTCAGGGATGGGACTCCCCTAAAGACTATCTTAGGTCTCTCAGGTAAAATCTCATTGAGTATTGGATCATTTTTAATGATATGCCAATGCTTATATATTAAACTTTTAACTTGATAATGTTGGGTTGAAAAACCAGTAATGAATGGAACGTTGAATTCATTACTTAGTGCAGAAGATTTTGGCCTCTCCTCCAGAAGCCCTCTTCTGTCCAAGGGTTCCACCACAGATAATGTCTTTTCTAATGAGCTAAGTTCATAACCCTTATCTAAGAACCGCTTAGTTAGAATTTCAGCCTGCTCTTTGAAGATCTCCGGCTTACTGCTATTGCGTTTTAATCTCAAGTACTGGCTTTTCGGCACTGCATCCAGCCAGGCTTTATGGTGACAGCTATCCCTTGGTATATATGAGTTTCTGTCAACAGACTTGAAATGGGTGGCAGTTTGAATTTGCCCATTTTCCACCCAAAGTTTCAGGTCTAAAAAGGTGATAGATTCACAACTCGCCTCATACTTGAGTTCAATGCCCCTTTCATTGGCATTCAACTCACACATAAACTCCTCTAATGATTCAAGGGGGCCATCCCATAGGAGGAGGACGTCGTCTATATATCTTTTCCATAAGGCCAGTTGAGGTCTAGCGTGGGCATAGACGACATCCTCCTCCCATTTCCCCATAAAGAGGTTGGCCAAACTAGGGGCAAATTTTGCCCCCATGGCCACCCCTCTATGTTGAAGAAAAAAGTTTCCCCCAAACCAAAAGAAATTATGTGTAGTTGCATACACAAGTAATTCCATGATAAACATCCTCTGTACATCTGGGATCGTATCATCCCTGCTAAGAAAAGATTCCACAGCAGCTATTCCCCATTGGTGGGGGATATTAGAATACAGAGAGGTAACATCCGCTGTCACCATCCAAACCCCCTCTCTGCATTCATACCCCTCCAATATATTCATCACCTGCCTGCTATCTTTTATGTAGGCAGGCAATGACTTCACCAAGGGCTGTAAAAAACCATCTATATATTTCCCTATGCGGGACGTAATGGAGTTAATTCCGCTTATAATTGGTCGCCCTGGGGGGTGAACTGGGTCCTTGTGTAGTTTCGGTAAATAGTATATAATGGGGATCCTGGATGCTGCAGGAACCAAGAAATGTTTTTCTTTCTTATTTATAACACCTCTCTTATATCCTCCATCAACTATTTTTACCAGTTCTCGTTTATACCTTGTCCTAGGATCAGACAGGAGTGGGGCATAGGTCTCCCTATCATTCACTATCTTCCCCAACTCTTGTAGATAATCAGCTTTGTTCAGTATGGCGATACCCCCTCCCTTGTCCGCAGGTCGTATTACCAGGTTTTTATTTTGACATAGTTGTTCCAAACCTCTTTCTAAAGATTTATTTAATGGTTGTGACATCTTGATTCACTCTAAGCCGTGTGATGAAACAGTTTACGGAGGGATAAATTAGGTGGTCCCCCGTACCGGGGGAGTGAATCTCATAAAGCACTACATAACTGCTCTCTAGAACTTGTTTAATTTAACTTCGTCCGGTCTAATTTATTTAGAAATCTTTCTCCAAACCTTGTTGATACAGTTTTATTTTTGGACCATTATGCTGGACGCCTGTTCCCTCCCCCATAGCGGTATGACTTGTTTCGACTAATAGATGTTCTCAACCCCTTCTATCACTTACTATCCCTCTGGATACGGGGTGAGGACAGACTAGGATCCTGTTCCATATTTGCTCTTGACCATTTTTATCAACTACCTCCTATATTCTCTCCACAATATTTATTCTTTCTTTTTG
>BLSH010339972.1:21308-37467 GCA_018402905.1 Glandirana rugosa
GAGAGAGTATACACTGCAATTGTGTAGCCTGAAAAAACAGAACGGCGTTCCCTCCTGTGGCACTAGGGGGTGCTGGTCTCAGTGGCTGCCCCATCCCTACAATAGCACAAGTCAGAGAAATCAAAGGCCGAAGATAATTTCAAGGCAGCTTATTTTCTTTTTAATGCGGCTTTGGCTTTCTTATACAGAAAGGGAGCCCTGGCATTAAGTTAGGTTTAGCACACTATACTGATATACCCACAAAGGACAGCATAGTGTGCTTTATGGTAAAAATGAACCTAAAGTTTAAGTGGCTATAGGTCACCTCTATTCAAAATGAGTTCTGTTTTTGGTAGATGGGAGTTGGGTGCATCACATCCACAGCAAGATATTCGCAGCTCTCTCCATCCACACAGGAATCTACAGCATAATCCACTCACAAAGCCATATACACACACACACACACACACAAATAGTAAAAGCTAGCTGAGGCGTAAGCCAGCTAGCCTACCCACATCATTTTTTTTTTTCCCGGGGGGGGGACTTTCAAACATATGAATAAAGATGAGAATAAGGGCTGAAAGATCTCCCTAGAAAAAAAACCCCAAGAAAATATGACCGTACAATTATAAATTGAAATAGCCATAAAAAAATATATATATCAATTTTGGGTAGACTAAACCTTTAATACTTGCAGCGGTAAACTACAGATAAATGCTGCCTTTGAAGCAATTTAAATATACGTATGCTTAAACAGAATCCATCATCTTAACCTTTTTATTTAATAGAACATTCTAATGAGTTTGTCTTTCAAATAAAACAGTTCTGGGTAGATAATATAAATGATGGAAAAAATTTGCAAGAGAGAACACTTTCCTGCCAATAAAGGATGTAGAAAACATGGCTACTAGTGAGAGCTGCAGCGGGGTGATCTTGCTCAGAAAAAGGAAGAAGGGTTTAATTTTAACCAGTCGTTATTCAACTGGCTGATGACATCTACATTCTTGAACATGTGCTCTTTGCCGTCAAAGCACAAAACTTTCGAAGGAAGGAAGGAAGGACCACCTCACAAACTTCTGGGTTATATTATGCAACCTTCACCTGCATTATCCTGCTGGTCAAAAGTGATACTGCAAACAATCCATGCAAATAAAATGGAGCTCCAATCGGTACTATGACATTGGCATGGACAGAGTGACTGTTGGACAAACTGTTCCCCTGAGAGAAGATTGGCATCTGGAGTTTCTGCTGTATACAAAGAGGTGCACTCAAATGCATATTTATATACACATCAAAAAATCATTGCCACAACCAACCTTCAAGCTGCTAGCACAAAAAAAAGTGTACATAATGAAATTTAAAAGAGAAGATAGAGTGCTGTTCTAATATGTCAATGTAAAAACTTGTGCGCAAAATTTGGTGAACCAGAACCACAAAGTCCCATATAATAAGATCTTTGTCAAAAAGTGATGAGTTCAGACTTCATCTGTAAACAGGCAATAGTGACGTGACCTCCACCGTATCCCATAGGATGTGCTCTAACCTTTTAGCTTGACCCCCACTCTACAAAGGCCAAACAAGTAGGAGAATAACAACCAAGTCAGACTGATGGTCAAAGATGGGTGTTCTCAAAGGCAAAAAAGACACAACTTACACAACTTCAATGGATCATCAGCAGGAACAGTGAACCCAACCAGCTACAACTATAACCAAAAATCGCTCAGCTTCTTTAGCTGTATACAGCTAGTAACTGAGACGGTGATGTCACTCCTCCTTTCAGCTGAACTTCATTTCATTCAGCTGTTATATTCATGCTTTATAGCACAAAAGGGCTTTAATGTTTTAATGGTTTCATTAGTTCTGAGAAGTGTCTGGTTTTTAGTGGTCCATAGCACACCGTTTAACACTTTTGTTTGTTCCTAACATTGCATTATATTTATGCAGTGTGTATTATCTGTTATTTTGTTTTAAAGCATTATCTACATGCATTTTTAATATACATATTAACACAGTCACAGTGACTAGCTGTATACAGCTAAAAAAGCGGAGCGATTTAAGGTTATGGTTGTAGCTGGCTGGCTTCACTGTTCCTGATCCATTGAAGCTGTGACCATTTTGCCTGAGAACATCTGAGTCCATCAATCCACCTTGGTTGTTATCCTCCTACTCATTTGACCTTTGTAATGGGGTTCAAACAAAAGGGTGAGTACATCCTGTGGGGTATGGTGGAGGTCAAGTCACTATTACGTGTTCACAGATGGCGTTTGGACTTTATGACATAGATTTGATCATATGGGACTGATTTTTTGCGCACAAGTTTGTTATTGTACTGCATTATTTAAACTGTGTTTGATATTTTTTATAGATTGATTGTTCACATATACATTAGGGGAGATCTATGTCTTATCTTAGAAGTATATTTATATACCAGCAATATAAAAAAAAAAAAAACTCAATCTGCAGCGTTATGCCATCCTATAGATTTGTATATCTAACACTGGTGGGTCATGTTAAAATAAACCTCTGAGAGAAAACTGGGAGGTGGCCATTATCAACCTCCTTCTAAAAATGGTAGCCATCTGGCTGCTTCTGGCCTTAACACTGAGCCACTGACTCGGATCAAGTACACAGAAGTCAGAACTCTATCTTCACACTGATTCTGTCTCAATAGCTCAAAGGGTCAGAAGACAACAGATCAGCATGAGAGCCAAGGAACTAGCATTTACAGACATAGAAGTCCTCTCACTTTTTTCTCTACGTGTTACTGGATGAATAAGGATATTTAGGAAAAGTAACTTTTAGGTCATGTTATCTTCCAGTCAGCAATGAAATGGTTACCATTCCAAATAATATACAAAAAGATATATTTAAAAAATATTCAGTAGCTTTAGCATTTCCTTCCACCTGCTAAGCAATCTCAGGGAAATCACATAATAATCTCTATTAAACAATATAGACATTGACAAGTTAGTCCTCCCTAATGATACATTTTATTTGATAACAGCCTAATTCAATTCTTCAATTAATAAGCAATAACGGACATCGGTTAAACTTTTAATGTCTATTTTTGTTCAGACCTTGTACACGGGCTTCACAACATTCTGAGAACTCCTTAGAACCAGAGACTGTAAAACTGTTAATTTACAAAAGTGAACGTTAACCACCTTTCGCCGGCGCCTCCCGGACACCTTTAAGAGGTTTCAGATGCCGGGGATGGGGTTTATGATCAGGTAACCACCATGATTGGATGTTGAGGTGATTACATGATCTGAAAGCTCCTGAACGCAAGAAGCGATCGGGAGCTTCCGTTAGCAGCTGGTAACGGTGTCGGGAGCTGTGTTTGCTAATTGGTACGCCAATATGCAGTCGCTCTGTGCTAAGGCCCACGCACCAAAAGGCTGCATATTTGCGTACTGTCGGCACCTAAGGGTTAAATAAAATGTCTGTCCTGCATCAACACTAACTCAGATGAAATGCCTCCAGTGCTGATGTATAGCGGTCCTTAAAGTGAAGCTGTTGCTGATTTTAAAAATAAAAAAGCACACTTTACAAAATGCTATTTATACTTACCTGTCCACCCACAAGTTCTTTAACTCTTCACCATCTTTTTTAGCAAAACTGGTCGCAGACTTTCAGCATCTGTCACACATTTCCATGTGTGCTGGATGCCTGTGGTTCCATCCGACAGCTGCTAGTACTGTGGCTGGAGGTTAGAACCAAAGCACTTCCAGGTTTGTCGGATGCTGAAGATTCTAACAGTGGGTTTGCTTGGCAAGAATGTAAAGATATGATGAACAAGCAATGGGACAGGTAAGTATAGTGTTCTTTTGTAGGGTGCGCTATTTTTAATATCCCTACAGAGTCATTCTAAAAGGAATTTCAACACACACACAAAATAAACTTTTAAACCAGTCTTCAGAATCGAACATGGGACTAGATTCAGTATTGTGGGAAATAAGCACCAAAAAGGATTTCTGAAAACTCAGAGCAGCTCACAGCCTGGATACGCTTTCTATTTAATGTAAGACAGCAGGAAAGGAAAAAAAAAAAGCATGTTCACGACAGTCCCAGATACCTGTCAAAGCAAAGAATACCAATAAGAACCTGTTCCAAATTCTTGTACAAAAGTGGTAAAAGGTCAGCTTTCTGCAACAATCCACTCAAAGATAGAAGGCCAGCTTTATCGTATTCTTGCAAGTTAGCTCATGGGATCTATCAGAGAGAAATTGCTGATATAAATCAACAGGTAAGACTTGCGTTTGCATCTCCTGGATTTCTCAAGGAATCAACAGGTCACTATAGTGCAATTAAGAAAGTACAGATAGCGCATTTGTTTAAGCCATCGACCATAAGATCCTTTTTCCAACTGAACTCTGCCTTCCTTTAATATTTAATTATAGGCACTGTATACAGAAGAACATGTTTCTGCTTCTGCAAACAGTAATTAACCTCCAAGTTAACCTCTAAGGGTTGGAGAGGCACATTTTAGAAGATGTAGTGTGTAAAAGAGACAACAGCCCATGACTGCTTAAAACGCAGCTGTATGTGAGGGCTCAGTATGAGCACCAGGTATCATTCTTATACAGCTTGATGTTCAACTGGAAGATCAAAGAAAAAAATGGAGAAAGGCTAACTATTGTAAGAATGGAATTCAAAAGGAGGAGAAATCAGGAGCAGATGAAGTGGCAGTTGACGTTTTATGATCAGTCTTTAGAAAGCTGTTGTGCTTGGTCAGGTTCCATCCTTATAGCTTCTTCATATCCAAGAGGCTGCAAAGAGTCTTCCCTCATCAGATCATTTTCACGATTTTCCAGCCTTCTTCTGAGACTTGCTCTCTCTGTCTGACAAACCTCCACCATATTGCTGCATCACTGGAGGTTTCAGAGAATTGGAATCCATAAACATGCTGGGGATGTCACTTCCAAAATAGATCTTATTGTTTGCAGAAATGGCTTGATACTTTATGAGCTCCAGATACTGGGGTGTCAGTTTTACCTGAAAAGGAGAATTTGAAAAATGTAGAGGTACGTACGAAGTTAATGCACATAGAAAATAAAGATTTAGAAACTATTTCTCTGCTATTATCTTTAAGGTAAACCTGGGCAATTTAAACACAGGTGAGAACATTGTTTAAACTTAAAACTTGCTTTAAAGTACTGCATTTTCCAGGTAATTGTACTCTTACCTTGTTAGCCTCTGCATTCCTCTCTGCAGTGTAATATTCAGCATCTGCTCTGGCTTTTTCTCTGGCAAGGTAAGCTGAATCTGATGTGAGAACACAAATGACAAGTATTAAATCAGCAAGCTGAATGTAATATGACCTTCAGCCTCATCTTCCATCTTGCAGTTGTACATGTGCCTCGCAAAATACAACCAAAAAAAAGCTCTATTTGTGTGAAAAAAATGATACAAGTTTCATTTAGGTACAGTGTTACATGACTGTGCAATTGCCGGTAAGTAATTAGTGGCACATTTACCGCAATTATAGTGGCACTATGGCTCCGCTATGCAGGCAGGAGCTGGACACTTTTTAGCCCCCAAGAATGGGTTAAAAGAGCCGCCACTGGGCGCTTCCGAGGCGGCGTACAGCTGCTTCGGGAGCGCCGTCCATTGATTTCAATGGAGGGAGCGGTGGAGGAGCACCACCCCAAAGATGCTGCTTGCAGGACTTTTCTTCTTGTCCTGAAAGCGCCCCCCCCCCCCCACTCCGCCCCAGTGTGAAAGCACTCGTGCTTCAACACTGGGAAGAATGGGGGGGGGGGGGGGGTTCAGGCACTGTACAGGTGCTATTTTTAGCACTGCAGCACCTGAAAAACATTCCAGTGTGAAAGGGGTCTTAAAGTGGAAGTAAACCCCCTTATCGTTTTCAGCCAAGGAAGCTGTCATGTTGGCTTCTGTTTAATCTTCAACTGCACATGTGATCAGTTATGACATCAGCCATTGGATGGTGTGACAGTTTGGTTGAGAACACAACCAATGTGACAGTTAGCATTTGCGTTATGTTGGGAATGCAATGGTTTTTTGAAACAATTAAATCAATGTGTTTACTTCCGCTTTAAAGTAATGCAGCGCCATATAGCAAAAAATGGCCTGGTTTATGAAGGGGTAAAACTTTCCTGGAGTGCAAGTGGTTATACTAGAATTACTCACTTTGATTTCACTAAACACTGTGAGCTTATCACAATGTGCATTAGAAGCAGCAGCAAGTCAGACACCTAGTCTTTTTCTCCCCAGCCTTACTGTACCTGGTCTGTACCTTCAATCTTGGACGCTTATCACCACATGTGGACAGTCTGCATCCAAATGTGTTCTGCCTAGAAATGCCCATTCCTTCAGACAGACATCCACCCATCAAGGCATTTCAACAATTGCCTCCAAGAGCCAGCTGACTGCTTGCATCGGGGCTTATGGCTCTTGGAATGAGTACTGAGGTGCTGAGATGTTTTCAGGAAACTACGTACACCACCCACCAGCCATGATTAGCCTGCACTGCATAGCAAAGCACACCGACACAGTCAGTGGGTCTAAAATAAGATATTTGATGAAAACTTAACAGATTTAAAAACATCAATTTGTTAAGGAGGAAAAGGAGTAAACTGGGAAGGAAAAATATAAACAGATTACATTTCAGTAATAAAATACAGAGCATGCATTTCAGCTAAAATGCCAAATACGTGGGTAATACTGGTGATGTCAACAGCAAAACCCCAGGCAAATAGCTAAATACACACTTAAAATAGACACATTTTCAGTTTTACTAATCTAGCTTATTGTTCACCAACTTACAGTTCAGCCAGTCTTGTGTTGCACATACATCTGCATAGTGAATGAGCCCTAATGTAGATGCACAATTTTCCTTCACATTAGAATGTCAGGGTGAAGTCTTAACTCTTGATTTGCATACTTGTTAAAGTTAATGCCTCACATTCGTATGACAGACAGGGAACTAGCATTTTTTTGAAGCAGAGGTCAGCAATATCAGCCTCCATATTCTCTTGGTATACAGGAGGTTCCTTTTAAAGTGGTTGTAAAGGCCCCCTAATACTTACCTGACTCCGATCTCAATCCTGCAATATGCATGAGAGCTGCTGCTGTCCTGGCTCTCTGCCTTCGCACTGGCTCAGAGACAGCGGTGGGAGCCATTGGCTCTCGCTGCTGTCAATCACAACCAGTGAGGAGAGAGCGAGGCCAAGACACGTTGTGCGTCTTATAGACACACAGAGTGGGGCTCAGGAGCGAGCATGCACAAGTGCCCCATAGCAAGCCGCTTGCTATAGAATCACGGTGGGGTGGAGGCCAACGGGAGACCTGAGAAGAGGATTATCTGGGCTGCTCTGTGCAATATCATTGCACAGAGCAGGTAAGTATAACATGTTATTTATAAAGAAAAAAAAGTGAAGCCTGTAGTATCACTTTAAGAGATGGCAGTAGCATTTCCTGATCTACTGCTAGCTGCTGCTATACTGCACTCTGAGAAGCAATTCAGCACAGATCGCTTTCCAGGGGGCAGTAAAATTACTACCAGTGTGAAAGAGCCCTAAGAGACCACCATGGAAAAAATAGGATTTTTTGATTTAACGTAAAATCCTTTTCTCTGAGTTCATTGACGGACGCAGCCTCTTAATCTTGACATGTGGGTATGCACCTTTTACCAAAAGTAGACTAGGCAGAACATAGTTCAGACAAAAAAGCAAGCTAGCCCCTTCCAGGGGGCAGTCCTCACTCTGCATAACCCCCTCCGCCCTGCTAGAACTTAAGTTCGTAACAAGCAGTACAAACTCAGAACACAGAGGGGTGGGTGCTGCGTCCGTCAATGAACTCAGAGAAAAGGATTTTACGGTAAGTCAAAAAATCCTATTTTCTCTTTCATTCATTGACGGGCGCAGCCTCTTAATCTTGACATGTGGGGACGTCCCAAAGCAGTGTCAACCAAAGAGGGGTGGGTAACACAATAACAACTGTACCCAACGGAAAACTCTCCGGGAGGCGCCAGACGCGCCTACACAGCCGCCTGCAAAACTTTGCGGCCAAAAACAGCATCCGCAGATGCTGACACATCAACTTTGTAAAACTTAGCAAAGGTGTGCACAGAGGTCCAAGTGGCAGCCTTGCAAACCTGAGACACTGACGATTGGTGTCGGAAAGCCCAGGAAGTACTAATCGCCCTGATGGAATGAGCCGTGACCCGAAAAGGGGGTTCTTGATCCCGAACCTCATACGCACAGGTCACAGTCTGTCTGATTCAACGAGAGATAGTGGCCGACAAGGCCGCCAGTCCTTTGCTCGGTCCATCCGCCACCACAAACAGCGTGTCCGACCTCCGAAAGGAGGCCGTGGCCGTCAAATACACCTGCAGAGCCCTAACCACATCCAAGGAGTGCAAAGCAACCTCCCTAGGATGTGACGGGTGTGGACGCAAAGAAGGAAGGACAATGTCTTCATTAATGTGAAAGGAGGAAACCACCTTTGGTAGAAACGAAGGAGATGGGCGCAGCACCGCCTTGTCCTTATGTAGGTCCAAGTAGGGAGACCTACAAGACAAAGCCGCCAACTCAGACACCCGCCTGGCGGATGTGAAGGCCACCTTTTGAGAGAGCAACCGCAAAGAAATGTCTCTTATCTTTTCATATGGCGGCTTCTACAGTACTGAAAGTACCAGGTTCAGATCCCACGGCGCCAGGGGCGACCGCACCTGAGGGGCCAAATGATGTACCCCCTGTACAAACGTATGAATCAAAGAGTGCGTCGCTAACAGACGCTGGAAAAGAATCGCTAGGGCCAAAATCTGCCCCTTGAGGGTACTCAATGCCAGTTTTTGATCCAGGCCTTGCTGAAGAAAGGCCAGCACACGAGCCACTGAAAAGGAACGGGAGTTCCACCCCCCAGCATCGCACCAAGCAATATAAGCCTTCCAGGTGCGGTGATAAATCTTACGTGACGTGGACTTACGTGCCTTAAGCATGGTGGGGATCACTGACTCAGAGACCCCCCCCTATCCCTCAATACCTGGGATTCAATAGCCAGGCCGTCAAAGCCAATCCAGAGCCACAAGGATAGCCAGAATCCCCTCCACTTCTATCCTGCGCAACAGGTGCGGAAGAAGCTTGAGAGGATTGTAGGTGTAAAGGAGCCGGTACCGAGACCATGGAGCCACAAAGGCATCCACGGCGTCTGCCAACGGATCCTTTGCTCTGCACACAAAGGTTCGCACCTTGCGATTGAACCGGGACGCCAGCAGGTCCACGTCTGGCGTGCCCCCACCTCTGGCAGATCTGACGGAACACTTATGGATGCAGTGACCACTCTCCCTGATCCAGAGTCTGGCGACTGAGAAAGTCCGCCTGTCAATTTTCTACGCCCGGGATGTAAACGGCGGAGATGGCCGGCACATGAAGCTCTGCCCACCTCAAGATGTGGGCCGCTTCCGCGGCTGCTGCCACGCTCTTTTGCCGCCCTGATGGTTTACATACGCCACCGCCATGGCGTTGTCCAACTGCACCCGAACCGGTTGACCATGCAACCTCTCCGACCAATGGAAGAGGCAGAGCCTGATCGCCCGCAGTTCCAGCATGTTGATCGGAAGGCGGGACTCCTCCGATGACCATCGGCCCTGGGCAGACAACCGCCCCAGGACTCCTCCCCAGCCCGCTAGGCTGGCATCGGTCGTGACAATCGACCACTCCAGGGGAAGATACAACTTCCCCAGACTCAACGCAGGGGCCCGTAGCCACCAGGCGAGAGCCCCCCTGGTCTGATGATCCAACCTGATCATCCGATCCAGAGACAACTGAGACTTGTCCCACTGCAGCAGAATCGCCCGCTGCAGGAGCCGGGTGCGACTCTGGGCATACGGTACCACCTCAAAGGCCGACACCATGAACACCCTCATGCAAAAACCGAAGGAAGACCACCGTCGTGACAGCAGAGCCCGTACCGCAGTTTGCAGTGTCAGCAACTTGGCCGAAGGCAAGAACACCCTCGCCTGCTCTGTGTCCAGTATCAGGTCCAGATATTCTAGGCGGCGCGATGGGACCAGCGTCGACTTCTGAAGGTTGATCAACAAGTCGAAGTCCCACAGGGAGGCCAGGGTGATCGAGACATTGTCCTCCAGGGCAGGAGCCGACTCCGCCCTCAGGAGCAGATCGTCTAGATATGCCAACACAGCAATGCCCCTCTGCCTCAGCAGAGCCAGCACCTGAGCCAACAGCTTGGTGAAGACTCATGGAGCGGAGGCTAGGCCAAAGGGGAGAGCCACAAATTGGTAGTGGAGGTCCCCCACCGCGAAATGCAGGAAACGCTAATGCCCAACACAAATGGGAACGTGGAGGTACGCGCCCTTGATGTCCAGAGAAGCCAGGAAATCCCCCTGGCGCAGCGCGGCCACGACAGAACAGACTGACTCCATCCTGAATTTGCACGCCTTCACAAAGTGATTGAGCACCTTTAGGTCCAGAACCGGCCTGACTCCATCCTTCTTTGGAACCACAAAGAGGTTGGAATAAAACCCACGGAACCGTTCAGCAGGAGGGACCAGGACAATCACCCCCCTGCTCGAACAGAGCCTGGACAGCCCCAAACAGAGCTCGTCGACGCCCCGGAGGGAGTCTCATATTTGAGAGGAAGAACCTGTCCGGGGGCAGGGTACAGAACTATATCTTGTACCCGGACGACACCACCTCTCGCACCCAAAGATCCGAGATGCGGGCGGTCCACCGGGCCGCGAACCCCAGAAGCCGACCCCCCACACGAGCGTCGGGCGGGGGCAACCCATCATGCGGAGGCAGGCTTCTCCTTCGCCTTCCCAAACTTGCACTGCCAGGGACACTTCTGGTTCCCTGCGGCAGCCTTGCCGGACCGAGTACCCGTGCCCGCTGCACCAGGCGCACGAAAAATCCGGTTCTGGGTAGAGAAAGAGGGACCCTGTTTTCGCGTTGCTCCCGCCGCTTGGGTTCTGGAAGAAAAGTACTCTTCCCCCCGGTGAAATCCTTAATGATCTCATCCAGGGAAGCCCCAAACAGCCGACAGCCCTGAAACGGCAGGTCCGTGAGGCCTTTTTTCGACGCATGGTCGCCCGACCAGCACCTCAGCCACAGCAGCCGTCTAATGATGATCGCAAAAACTGCCAGTTTTGACAGCATGGGAGCTACGTCCAAGGTCGCGTCGCAGAGGTACCTGAGACCCTGCGCCAGCTGGTCAGCCAGCTGCACCGACTCCGAAGGAACCATGGGGTCCCCCAAATCCTTGTGCGTGAGCGACTGCACCACCATCGCTGACGCCAGTACCGGCCACGTGGCCGCCCCCGCCACCAGGAACATAGCCTTGGATACCGCCTCCGTCCGCCTGTTGGCTGGATTTTTAAATGATGGAGAACCCTCCATCGGGATAGTGGTAGCCTTGTTCAGGCGGGCCACCGGCGGGTCTACTACTGGGGACACCCATTTCTGCAACAAGCTATCCTCAAAAGGATAGCGCACAGAAAAGCGTTTTGGTAATGCGAACGAATTCTGAGGACGCTGCCATTCCTTGTAGACAAACTGATCAAAATATGGCACATAAGGGAAAACCTTAGGAGCCCGAGCCGGCCCATGGGACCCAAAGGCATAAGCCACCTCCTGCGATGTCCTAGCCTGGCCCAAAACGCAGCGTCTCGTGGACGGCAGCCACCAGGGAGCCCACCAACGCCTTTTCCCGTGCTACGGTGGCCCCCTGCTCCTCCTCACCGTCAGAAGGGTCCAAATCCCCATCTGAAAGATCCACAGGGGTCCCTGTGACCACATAACCCCCTTCCGGCTCCGAATCCTCCTCAGAGGATGGGGGAGGGATGGAAGCTTCTTCGCCACCCCCCTACCATGGACCGGTTCCACCCGGGCAAGAAATTCCTCCAGAATTAAAGCCAACTTGTCTAGTGGGACTACAGGTCCCAGCGCCGCCGGAGCCTCAGCGGAGACAGACGCCATTGCGCCACCCCCCCCCTCGGAACACGTGTGAGGCCTACAGGCCGCAAGCCCGCCACAATGCCGCCCATCAGGAGACCAACCAAAAATGGCCGCCGAGCGGTCACTAGATGCCAAAACCACCACAAAATGGCGGCCGGCCAAGAAAAAATGGCGACGACCGCCGCACGGCCAGGGGACCCAGAACAGCAGCAATGGAGGTGGGATGCGGCGGGGGGGAATGGTGAGGGGGACGACCAGAACCCCCTACACCCAGTGGGGGGGGGGGGGGGGAGCGTACTCACCCTTCAGACGGGCGCAGCGGGTAGCCACCCGAGACAGACCTGCCGCCCCTACAGGTGGGGAGGGAGCTGCCGGCCATGCGACACCCCAACGTGAGCCACAGCCCAGTCACTCAGTGCGCTGGCGGGACGTTTAACCCGCCGGGCGCCCCGCACGGAACGGGGCCCGATGCGGCCCACCCCACAAGCAGCTAAGGGACGGCTCGCATCCGTCGGCCGCGCTGGGGAGACTACCTGGACCTATAGATCTCCAGCCTGTCACCCAGCCGGCTGCTTGATTGTATTCTTCACCAGATAGCTTGAGCAAAAACAAAAAATTGGGGAACCGCAGATCCCAGCAGGGAGCCAGGTCCTACTCCTTGCACTAGGCAGATAAAACTGAAGTGCTAGCAGGACGGAGGCGGTTATTCAGAGTGAGGACTGCCCCCTGGGAGGGGCTAGCTTGCTTTTTTGTCTGAACTATGTTCTGCCTAGTCTACGCCTGGTAAAAGGTGCATACCCACATGTCAAGATTAAGAGGCTGCGTCCGTCAATGAACAAAAGAGAAAGCTTTGTTATTGCTGCCTGTATACCACAGGGCCCTGGGGAGGGCTTCCCACCTCGTTTCCAGTTTTGTCTGACACACATCAAGGGGAAGCTCTGTCAATTCTTGATCTGTCCGACAACTGTTAAATAGACAGAAAATGAGGAGGAATCTGCCAAAACAAGGACACAGGAAGCAATAAAAAAAAAAACACCAAACTATCCAGCCCTCAAATGGCTGGTGGCATATCTGATCTCACATGCAGCACCATGACAACTGCAGAACAAACAGAGGCTAAGATGGCAGCTTCGGGAGTTGTAAAAGATAGCAAGGTTTAGTTCCACTTTAACAGAGTCTGTAACCCTTCCCCCACACTAACCAAAATCTTAAAGCAGAACCGCAAGCATTTATTATTTTTCTTAAAAACTTTTGGCTGTTCTGGTGACTAGGAGGTTTTTCTTTTTCCAGTGGCAGCAGGGGCCAGGAACTCTTCCAGAACTGAGTTGCGCTTACACAATATTGTGGAGTACTGCAAGCCCTGGCTGCGTGATAACACACAACCTAGTGCTGGAGGTGCCTATTCTATCAACAAGAGACCAACTAACTGGGTTACAAAGCCCACACATATTACAGTGATATGAGATAGCACACTGACCTTCAATCTCAGAAATGCGTTTCTCAGTTTCCTTCTCCATTACTTTTTGTTGATCATGAATTTTTGCCACTTGTGCAATTTTCTCTGCCTCTGTCAATGAAAACACAGAAAAGTGCATTTTTAATGTCTTTATAATAAAAGAATAAAAAGCGGTTATGACTGTATTTTATAAAAACAGTCAGATACACAAATCTCACAAAAAATAGCTAGTTTTCCACCAAACCTCCTTTTTAAGTCCAAGAATGTTATGTATATTTGCAAATACCTATTCAGGTATGGGTTTTTGGCACATTTCTGTGCTATCTGGAAAATATTATACAACATTTTGGAAATAAAATTGGAAACAAAGGCATGTTAAAGAGGAAGTAAACCCAGATAGGGTTTACTTCCTCTATGTTCCCCTGTAAATTAGAAGCATAATGGGCTACTATGCATGGCATAGTAACCCATTATGTGCCACTTACCTGCAAACAAGTCCAGCGCTGTCCCCTGTGCTGGCGGCATCCATCTTCTGCCCCTCTTCCTTCTGGGGCCGCGACTCCGACTCTGTGACTGGCCGGAGACGTGTGACGTCACTCCCGCACGGGAGCCGCCAGTCACGGCACAGTGTCAGTGGAGAAATGGCACGGAGGCCATGCAAAACACTGTATATCCCCTGAACCGTGCAGGTTTGGGAGATATGCAGGGCACCTACAGGTAGCGTTATTCTAGGCTTACCTGTAGGTTAAAGTGGTTGTCACAGGTTGACAACCACATTAAGGCATCAAACTCTACACTGTGGGAAGCAGGAAAGAAAAATCACATGCGCTACTTTTTCTCAGGGCCCCAGCAAAAGAATGGGACAGGGCAAGAGCACCTGAAAGGTGGGTAAAAGCTCCTTGCCATTGCTTGCCATTCAGCAAACATGTTGCTATGCCTTGAATTGGCTTCACTAAGGATCTATCAAGAGAGAAGTCTTTCAAGAGAATTTTTAACCATTTTAATGCTTATACAGGTGCATCTCAAAAAATTAGATAGATGCGTTACACACAAGAGCGATATATTTCAAGCATTTTTATTTTTTTTATTTTGAGGATTATGGCTTAGAGCTAGTGAAAACCCAAAATTCAGTATCTCAGAAAAATAGATTACTACACAAGACCAATAAAAAAAAAAAGGATTTTTAATACAGAAATGTTGGCTTACTGAAAAGTATGTCTGTGTACAGTATAGTATGCACTATACCAATACTTGGTCGGGCTCCTTTTGCATGAATTACTGCATTAATGCAGTATGGCATGGCAAGGTGTCAAGTCCTGCTGGAAAATTAAATTGGCATCTCCATAAAGCTGGTCAGCAGAGGGAAGCATGAAATGCTCTAGAATTCTCTGGTAGAGGGCTGCGCTGACTTTGGACTTGATAAAACACAGAACACCACAAGAAGATGACATGGCTCCCCAAATCATAACAAACTCTGAAAAATTTTCCATTTGGAAATCAAGAGTTTTGAGGAAGAATGGAGAGGCACAGAATACAAGTTGCATGAGGTCCAGTATGAAGTTTCCACAATCAGTGATGATTTGGGGAGCCATGTCATCTGCTGGTGTTGGTCCACTATGTTTTATCAATTCCAAAGTCAGCGCAGTCCTCTACCACGAAATTCTAGAGCACTTAATGCTTCCCTCTGCTGACCATCTTTATTGAGAGAACAATTTCATTTTCCAGCATGACTTGGCACCTGCCCACATTGCCAAAAGTACCAATACCTGGTTTAATGATCATGGTATCACTGTGCTTGATTGGCCAGCAAACTCGCCTGACCTAAACCCCATACAGAATTTGTGGGGTATTGTCAAGAGAAAGATGAGAGGCACCAGACCCAATAATGCAGACAAGCTGAAGGCTGCTATCAAAGAAACGTGGACTTCCATAACACCTCAGCAGTGCCACAGGCTGATCGCATCTATGCCATGCCGCATTGATGCAGTAATTCATGTAAAAGGAGCCCAACCAAGTATTGAGTGCATACTAAACTGTACATGGATATACTTTTCAGTAAGCCAACATTTCTGTATAAAAAAAAAAAATCCTTTTCTTACTGGTCTTCTGTAATATTCTAATTTTCTGAAATACTGTATCCTTGGTTTTCACTAGCTGTAAGCCATAATCATCAAAATTAAAAAAAATAAATATGCTTGAAATATATCACTCTGTGTGTAACGCATCTATACAAAATATATTAAGTTTCACTTTTTGAATTGAATTACTGAAAAAAATAAACTTTTTGATGTATATTCTAATTATTTGAGATGCACCTGTATAGCTTTTTTTGAAGAATAGTCATTTATTAAACACACTTCCATATTTTATGATTAGGGTAAGGAGCTTGGGGTAATCCGCTGTTTGCAGGGGGCCTCGTAGTGTTTCTGCATATATAAAAATGTTTTCAGTCTCTATGATTTAACACAAATTTTCATTTCTGCAGATTGTGTGAATCGGGACAGGTATGAAGTTCAGGAGTTCACATTTTGTGTGAAGGGGTAGAAGTGCTTGTCAAGGCAAGCTGTTAAAGTTTTAGATAACCCCAAAAAAATGCTGCTCCTTTCTCTTTAATGTGCAATTAGCAGCATGGTGCTTATGCTTTTTAAATTATCCCTCTGTATCCCCTAAAATACCTGTTTGATAATGCCAAGTCATGACTCCGTCATCTCCCCCCCCCCCCCCCACTGCCTCCCCCTGTATATTAGCTTATCTTGAGAGCCGATAATGCCAAGTCATGACCCCCCCC
>BLSH010339972.1:89439-112496 GCA_018402905.1 Glandirana rugosa
AAAAAAAAAATTAAAGTCCCCCCGTCCCCGCGTGCTCGCACGCAGAAGCGAACGCATACGTAAGCCCCGCCCACATATGTAACCGGTGTTCAAACCACACATGTGAGGTATCGCCGCGTGCGTTAGAGCGAGAGCAATAATTCTAGCACTAGACCTCCTCTGTAACCCTAAACATGTAACCTGTAAAAAATTTTAAAGCGTCGCCTATGGAGATTTTTAAGTACCAAAGTTTGGCGCAATTCCACGAGTGTTCGCAATGTTAAAGCATGACATGTTGGGTATCAATTTACTCGGCGTAACATCCTCTTTTACAACATACAAAAAAATTGGGCTAACTTTACTGTTTTGTATTTTTTTAATTCACTAAACTGTTTCTTTTTAAAAAAAAACGCGTTTGAAAAATTCCTGCGCAAATATCGTGTGATATAAAAAGTTGCAATGATTGCCATTTTATTCCCTAGAGTCCCTGCTAAAAAAGCATATATAATGTTTGGGGGTTCTGAATATTTTTCTAGCAAAAAAAATATGATTTTTACATGTAGGAGAGAAGTGTCAGAAATGGCCCGGTAAGGAAGGGGTTAAGATTGAATCGGTTCTCATATCGCCGTTTTACTAACCTGACAGCTTATTATTCTAAATAGGAAGCCTTCATTTTGTTTACAAATATTAAAGATTCTAACTACCAGCAAGAATAAGTCCTTACATTTAAAGAGCA
The DNA here is from genome assembly GCA_018402905.1 of Glandirana rugosa. Lineage (NCBI taxonomy): Eukaryota > Metazoa > Chordata > Amphibia > Anura > Ranidae > Glandirana > Glandirana rugosa. Next base: position 90,155 of record BLSH010339972.1, read on the forward strand.
CCTGTCATTTCAGATCCATCATGGCAACACCTGTTAGTGGGGATCCACTCACCTGCTACCGCCACGTCCCTCACCTTGTGTCACTGCCGCATCACCAGCCATCCAATTAACCACTTAAAGACAGCCCACCTCATATATACTGCAGCAGGGGGGCACTATTGTGCGAAACAACGTACCTGCATGTTGTTTCATGCAATAGCTACCGTGGGCGCACGCCTGCTGCACGGAGGGGGTGGCAATGCGTGGGTCCGGTGGACCCGATGTCCGCCGGCCAACCGTGATCACTCCACAGAGAGGCAGAATGGGGACGGTAAACAAGGCATATCCCCCTTGGAGATTATCTGTTCCTAGTAATCAGGAACAGGGATCTCTGTGTTCTTCCTGTCAGTACTTCTCTCACATAGTAGGAAAGCACAAACAGGGAACACATTTATCCCTTTGATCGCCCCTGATGTTAACCCCTTCCCTTCCAGTGTCATTTACACATTAATCAGTGCATTTTTTTAGCACTGATCACTGTATTGGTGTTACTGGTCCCCAAAAAGTGTCACTTTGGGTCAGATTTGCCCGCCGCAATGTCGCAGTCCGCTAAAAATCGCTGGTCGCCGACATTACCAGTAAAAACAATTTTAAAAAGTCCATAAATCTATCCCATAGTTTGTAGACACTATAGCTTTTGTACAAACCAATCAATATACACATATTGGGATTTTTTTTAAACAAAAATATGTAGCTGATTACATATCGGCCTTAACTGATGAGGAATTTTTTAAAAAATTTTTTTGGATATGTATTATAGAAGTAAAAAGTATTTTTTGTTTTTAAATTGTCAGTCTTTTTTGTTCATAGCGCAAAAAATAAAAAACGCAGGGGTGATCAAATACCACCAAAAGAAAGCTCTGTTTGTGGGGAAAAAGGACATAAATGTTACCTGGGTACAGCGTTGCATGCCGACGCAATTGTCAGTTAAAGTAACAGTGTTGTATCACAAAAAAAAGCCTGATCATTAAGGGGGTAAATCCTTTCGGGCTGAAGAGGTTAAAGTGAATGGGACTGTCGGTGAGTAAATTGGGGGTCAGAGGAAGAGCCGCTGCAGGACAGAGATGGCAGTTGATCTTTAAAAATTATGATTTAAATCAAACCTTTTTACTAGCGATTTAAATCGTATTATAAATTGCAATTCAAAATCAACTTGATTTAAATCAAATCCACCCTGGTCAAACAAAGCAAAATGTAAACTAAAAGAGATTACAGTTTGCCAACTGCCAAAAGGTTTGGCAGTTGGGAAACCTTTTGCTTGAAGCAGAAATATGGTAAAAATTCATATAATAAATTGTATACAGGAAATGTTTATCTTAATAGAGGATTTGTATATAGGTCTATTGGCTCCCAAGTTTACACAGCACCAGTGTTGTCTGGCCAGAGTGAAGACCTGATTTTTATCTTCCTCAGTAAAGCAACACTTGCAGGTTTTGTCCCTCCCCCAGCCTGTGATTGGATAGGGAAAGCAGAGAAACTGATGATCAGGTCACTTTGCTCTCTCTTCTTTAGCAGATAAGCAATGCAGAAGAACTGACTGGTTCTTTTTGCTGCTTCCCCCAAGTTTGAGCTTTGCTGTACAAGAATTGCAGGAGGTCAAAGCATATATGGTCAAAATGTAAAATCGTGAATAATCTTGAAGTTTGTAAACCTACTTGGTGAGGAATCCCACATATTTTCTTCCCTAAATTCTGCAGTACATATTCACTATGCCCTGTGAAAATGATTTGCTCTGTCACAAACTCACAGAGCCTGGTGTCTGAACTACAGAGGTGCTAAAAGGATTCGATTTAGGAGGCAGAGTCAGTACGGCCCCTTGCACACAGCCGTTCTGTTCAGGTCCACCCGTCTGTTTTTTCTGAATGTACGCTTCATGCACCTTTATGGAACGACGGATGTCAGCGGTGACATGTCCGCTGACACCCGCCGCTCTCCAATGGACAGATGGTCCATTTTCATCGGATTTCCCATAAAGGAGACCGGTGCTCTGACAGGTCCGTCTCCGCACAGTGAGTAGAGAAGGATCTGTCATCCGCCAGCTCATCGGGGATCAGTGGAGTGATCCGTGCTGAGCAAAGTGGACCCCGCACGCGGACACGGCCGTGTGGAAGGGGCCTAAGGCATCATTGGACATGTTCACACTGTTGCAGTGCGATTTGAACAAGTTTTCAAGTACGATTTTAAGGGTCATTTTCACTGCAATGTGATGCAGGTTCAGTAGCGTTTCCAATGTATTTTGCATATTCTCTCTCTCGCTCTCTGGAAAGAAGGTCAGAAACACAACGCTGACTTCTACAAATCGCAATGGAATCGCATTGTGTTTGAACAGCTATGCGGTTTGCATGCGGTTTACATGGAACTATATGGAGGTCAAAATCGCACTGCACCAAGGATGGACAGGACCCTTTTTAAAATTGCATTGCATTCGCACTGCATATATGTGAACTACTTTCCCTAAAAAAATAATGTAATTTCACTTGTGCGATTCCATACGTTGTGAAACACATTCCAAATTCCATCAGTGTGAATCAGGGCTAAAAATCTAAAGTAAACAGAGCAGAAACTGCAAAGCATTCATAGAATCCAGGAAGATCTTGAAAGAGATGTCAGCAGACAGGCAGCAACACAAAATTAAATGGGATTTTTAAAGATTTTCTATAACAATTGTTTGTATTGCTATTAGCAATGCATGTTATAAAATAAAAGTGTATGCTGTGACCACAGAGCTCTAATACTAGGGCAAATTCTGATATTTATGCTGCTTGCTTTTAAAAAATACATTTGATGGTATAGTAAAACTGTGACACTGACAGGTGATCATGTGGTTAAGGGCCTACTGTGATTGGCCCTTTACCCTGCTCTGTGATCAGCCGAGCCTCATGGACTTGGCGATCACAGATCGGCGGGACGCGCAAGAACGGGAGGACCTTCCGGCATTTTAAGCCCACGCTGTAGCTGTCTTTCAGCACAAAGTGGTTAAATACCACTACAAAAACTGATTTTTTTTATTTTTTTTTTTTTTTACGTTTCTAAAACATTTCTACAGGTGAGAATTGCCATTAGTGATGAGATCGCTAGTGTGACAAGCCTTAAGCATAGTACACACGGGCCGAATGTCTGGCGGCACTGGCCAGTTCAATGGAAACCGGCCAACATTCAGGCCTGTGTGTACTGCATGCAGCTGGTTGGACAGAAGCAGGTTAGTTAGTACAGCGGCTCCTATTGAGCCGTCTTTTTTTTTTTCGTGCAGCCCTGCTGAGTTGAATGGTAATAAAACGAATAGTGTGTACCAGGCTTTACTCATTACCTTGCTATATTTCTTGGGGACTCTAGTGATAACATCTATCCAATCAGTGCTCCCAACTCATTTCCACTTGTTTTCAATTCTAGGAGTCTCATTCCTTCTGATGCTGCTTTTGCCATTTAATAAAAACATTGATATCAGCCAGAGAGAGCAAGGCCCCTTATTATAGCTATGCCAGGCATGCCTTTTACTTTAAGACATTGAACACATTCTAACACGGTTCTAAAAGAGAAGTGCGATTCACTATGTGAAAGGCTATGTTTGCCTGCACAGGGCAGTCCTATTTAGTTCTATTGGGTTGCAGCAGCTCCGCAGACAGACACAGTTGCTGGTCCCAATCTGACATCTGTGTGAGCGTATGTCCCCAAACACACACTGTCTAGGTTCGGGGGGACACACCCGTACATCTGTCAAAGTAGAACCAGTGACTGTGTCTGTGCACCCGTTGTGTCCCAAGGTTTTAAAAAAAAATAAAATAAAATAAGACTGTGGAGTTTAGCCTTAGCAAATGTTTAGTTACACATTTTTAAAAGGTGAATAAATAACCATTGACATATTAATAGTAGTGAAAATATATAGTCTCCATTCCACATTTACAGAAATGGAATATTTTTAAAAAATATTTACTATCTATTTTCCAAATATAAGTGTAATCGTCCATTTTTCAACAGATTTCACTGGCATAATGGATTGGCTTTAAAAAATTGCTAGCTTTCAGTCTTTCATTGAACATAACCTGCCAGAAAGCCATTGAGCTATATAAAGGAACTGCGCTACGTGACAAGTTTTTCAGCTGTGCTATACAGACAGCTGGATGAGGAAGACCAGCCTCTCCTATGCAAAGTTTATGCCTAAGTAAACAACTCCTAAAAAAGCTGCCAAAAAACCCTAGCAAAGAACACACAACTAGAGCTGATAGAAAAACACTCTCCATAGATATGAAACCATGGGACATTGAACTCACAACAAAAACACTTTTTGTAATATAAACAACCTTAAAAAGCAAGAGTTATAAATGCAATATAATGGACAAGATACTCTGACACTGTCAACCATTCTCTCTGTTGTACTTGCAGACACACACAGCACTACATTTCTGTATACAGTAAATTTAAACACATACATGTAAAATCATTACTTTACACTCTATAAAAGAGAAAATACAGTACAAATATGTAAAACAAAAGCAAAGTGATCTTAGTTGGTAGCCCTTTCCCAATTCCAAAGAAGGAGAGCCACAGAATTTGTATATCCTGTACGGCTGCCTCTGCAGCTAGGAGGGGGTGGGTAAAAACATGGCTCAACCGCCTGTCTGTTTAATATCTCTGCAAGTTCCTAAAGTTTAATAACCAGTATACCGTTTCATCTTTCAGAATATCCTGCTGCTGTCAACACAAAAGATCCCAACAACACTGCCCCTTCATTTACACAGCAGGGGTGTCCAACCTGTGGCTCAAGACAGCTATAAATGCAGCCCAACAGAAAACTTACTTTAAAAAAAAGTAGATTTTTATGTAAAAATGTGTTTACACTTCATAAACAGCTGAAGAAAAATGGGACAGGGTCTCTTTACTAGACTTTTTATATGTTTTATCTTCCCAAGAAGAAATCTCCCACTTTTCACAATAACGCCTTATTCATATCATCAATTTTTGGCAGCACCTATATTTATGAGCAACTATTTTCAAGTGTGAAAGAAATGTGAGTAAAATGGCGCCAACCTAAAAATAAGCAATTAAAAAAAAATATATATACATGTGAAGCTGCCCCTTTAAGTGAATAATAACCTCAGAAAAAAAGCAAATGGGAAGGCGATACCACACAAAAGGAACAACATCAATAAGAAAAATCATTCAATTTTAAAACAAAAAGTCATAATCAGTCCATAAATAATAGTCCTTATAAACTCCAAGCACCATGCTTTCTGAAAAAATGTGCTTAAATGACTCCAATTTGTGCTCCACCATTAGTGTATACAAATTGGACCTTTAACAGCAATACATTATGCGTGCGCCTTTGGTAACTCTGGGTATCACCCATTTTCAAATAGTAGTTGGGAGGGTCACACACACATGTTGTATGATGGATAAGACCAGCCACTGGCATCACAGATTCCTTATCTCCTCTCCCCAGCAGCCAAGACCCAAAAAAGATATAAAATATCCAAAAAAAGTGTAATTCCGTTTTTATTAAAATAATGGATGAAAACAGTGTTGCACTTACATATTAAGATGCTCAGGTCAGCACTAAGGATGGGCTCGGGCATGTTCGCAACTGCACGTGCCTAGCAGGAAGTTTACACTGTGCCGCGCTAATCACAGGCAGTGACATATTTCCCGACCGCTGCAGCCGCGCATTGGGAAATGTCTCACTGCCTGTGATTAGCGCTGCGCAGTGTAAACTTCTTGGCGCGCTCGAGCATGTGCAGTTGTGAACACGCTCGAGCCCATCCTTAGTCAGCACCAATATAAACAGCCTGGTTGTTATCGAAGTCCCGCAGGCTGCCAAGATTGGCTATGCTGTCCAAACCCGACAAGAAATTACGTCAGGGATGGAAGCTCGCCTGATGAAGCTGGTATGTGAAATGCATTGAGGCTGAGCAACTGCCGCCCGTGACGTCATTCCCTGTCCCAATGACCCCTTCTTGGGGGTTAAAAGCACCCCGCTGCTGCCCGAATAGTGGCGCCAAAGCGGTAAAGTGCCGCTAAAACTAGCAGTGCTTTACCGATACCGCCTTGCCCGCCCCAATGTGAAAGTGGCCTTAGACAGAGATAAGGAGAAACATCATATATCTTCGTCTGTTTAGATCAAAGGAATGAACTTGGTCTGTAAATGAGGTCAGTTTAACCACTTAGGCTCCGTTCACATCTAGGCGTTGCTATTTTACAGGCGTTTTTTTTTTTTTTAGAAGATTTTGCAGCTTTTTGAACAGGCGCTTTGAAGTTCAAAAGGTCACCAATGTAAAAGAAATAAAACGCCTGTAATCTGGCAAAAAAGAAGCTCATGTACTTTTTTTGAGTGATGGGCGCTTGCTTTAGGTGATAGAATGCTCAGATTTGAGCAAGGCCATTGAAATTAATAGGATTTGTCTTGTTGAGCGTTTTTAGAGCTGAGTCTTAGAGCAGAAAAATGCCCAACACACCTAGATGTGAACGGAGCCTAAAAGACTAAAGCTTTTTCTGACATTTGTTGTTTACAAGTTAAAATCAGTATTTTTGCAAGAAAATTACTTAGAACCCCCAAACATTATATATATATATATATATATATATATATATATATATATTTTAGCAGAGAACCTAGTGAATAAAATGGCGGTTGTTCCAATATTTTATGTCACACTGCATTCGCGCAGCGGCCTTTCAAGCGCAATTTTTTTTTTTGAAAAAGCACACATTAATTAATAAAAAATTAAACAATTAGGGATGCACCGATACTAGTATTGGTATCGGGGCCGATACTCTGCCTTTTCGAGAGTATCGGAACTCGCGAAAATTGGCCGATACCGGAAACCGATACCGAAAGTGGGCGGAAGTGACGTCAGCGGTGCGAATGTCGGGAGCAGATAAAGATTTCCGGCCCTCCATTTTGCGGTGAGTGCTGATACATGATGCATGTCTCTGGCTGTGCTGCTGTCTGTCTCCTCCAAACGGTCTGTTAATGGCAATCGGTGCTGTAACACTATGCCCCACATAGTGATCGGCGAGTGAGTGCTGTGTTGATGTCTCCTCTCCTGTCTTTGCAGCCAGTAAGAGTTACCTGTACATGTCCGACCCCCACCACAGCAAACATGTCTCTCTCAGCTAGCTTACATGGTGGCCAATGTCAGACAGTGAGTGTTACCTGTTACATGCCCCACACCAGTCAGCAAGCATGTTTCTCTCAGCTTAAATGGCGGCCAGTGTCAGTTTGACTAAGTGACTCAGAATGATACTGTTCTAGTGCTCTTGCTCCTCCTCTTGCCTAAACTACAGAACTGTATTACACTTGGTTGGTTGTGAACTTGTGATGTTTAAATGTTATTGACATTATAATTTAACATATTCTGTGCAATTTGAGATTTCAGAACTTTTTGACAAGCAAATAAAAGCATTGTATTTGTTTCATAAGTCTTTTGGAGCTCCAATTCTTCATTTCATAAAGAAAACTAACAGAAATCTTCATTGCCTTTAAAAAATGGTCACATGACCAAAAAAACGGTATTGGTATCTGCGACTACCTAAGGTAAAGTATCGGTACTCTTAGGCAAAAAGTGGTATCGGTGCAACCCTAAACTAAACTGTAAAGTTGGGTGTATATTGTGTACAGGGGGGCACAAAGCTAAGCACTCCAATGGAACACATGTAGGATGTATACAGGACCCTCATTACTGGGCACTCATATAGCACACAAAATAGACGAGGGCTCCAATAAAAGCAGGTATGTGAATATATTGTCTTAAAGAGTGTGGCTGTTGTGTACAAGACCCTCATAGCTCTGCACTCCTAAAGTACACAAGACAAAGGACCAAATAAACGAAGGCTGGTATGTGGCTGTATCGTTCGATAAGATTGTATTTTGTGTGTAAAGCCGGCCATAGATAAACGGAATCTCGGCTAGTTCAGCAGGGACCAGCTGAGATTCAGTGTATCTGTGGGCAAGATAATTGTACTGAAATCGATCATCTTTAGAACAACCAGCCTGTTGGATTTCTTTCATGCATTCACGGCCGGCAACTAGAGCAGCCAGCAGACAATTGTGCTCTGCGGGTAGGGAAGGCTACTGGCAGGCAGAACACAACGGCACTACGAGAGGGATTCTCCCATCACAATACTGACTGTTGATGGGAAATCTAGCTATTTTCTTTCCTTCCACCCGTGCCTCTCAATCGATAGGCTGCTTAAAACAGAGAGCTGTATTGTATACAGGACAGAGGACAGCTCAGATAAACGCAGGCTGGCATGTGGCTGCATCGCTGTATATGGACTGATGTATGATGTGTACAGGGCCCTCACAGCTAAGCTTATATTGGCTATGTAGCACTATAAAGAGAGAGTGCATTGCTTGAATTGTTTTGCACTCCTACAGTACACAGAATAAATGAAGGATGTGTACTGGACTCTTAAAGCCAAACACTCCTATGGTACACAGGATAGATGCAGGATGTATACAGGGCTGTCATAGCTAGGCATTCTTCTAGCACATAGAACAGATGAGAGCTCTGATAAAGGACAGGCTGGTCTGTGGCTGAGCTGCCCTAAAATGAGAGTGTTATGGCTCATACACACGGTACAATAATCGTCCAACAACGGTCGTCCAACAGCCTGTTGTCCAATAATCCAACAGCCAATTTCCAATTATCGTCCAACAGAAGTTGTCTGTGAAGACTAGAAAACTTTTGTTGGCCAACAAGGCATTGGCCAATTGTTGGTTCGTGTGTACAAAAGTTGGCCCAACAAAAGTTGGAAGTGCAAAAACGCATGCAATCAAGGAAGTGTTTGGTCGTGTAATCCTACGTTCCTAATTCACATTCACCTGAACTTCCTCTTTATACGCTCGTAAAACGTCACTACGTTCGGCTTTGTTGGACGATTGACTACCGTCAGTACACTAGACAGAACCAAGGACAGCCAATTTGGACATATGGTTGTCCAACAAGCAGCGCGTGTGTATGAGGCTTAAAGTGGATGTAAACCCAAAAAAAAATGGAATTAATAATTCTGCCTGGTAGAGTATAGCATGTCATATCATCTGTGCCCAGTCTTGCCACAAAGAGTTAATCTAACTGTGAGTAATCAGCTTATCTTTTTTCAGGAAGAGAAAGTCCAACTAACAGGGAAATACACCTTCGATCTGCCCCTTGCTCTGAGAGTGACAAGCAATTTGCTTATCTCCTTCACACAGAAGAGAAAGTTTTACACTCCCCCCTCAATGTCTCAGTATAGAGGTGGGTGGGGAGACTTGTGACATCACAACTCCACCCACCAAACTCCAGCAAACACAGACACCCTCTGATTTCAGATTTTTACAGAGCTGCTAGTGCTTACAGGAAGGGCATTTGAAAGGTAGGGATAGATGCAGGAGGCTTGCATGTATATATACATTAATACTGTGTCATTAGTTTATACTGGGTGGGTGGTGGGTTTACATCCACTTTAAGTGTACAGGCCTCTGATAGCTCTGCACTCCTGTAGTACACAGGACAGATGAGAGCTCTGATAAAGACAGGCTGGTGTGCAGTTGTATTGCTCTATAAGGAGAGTGAATGTTGCGTACAAGAATGAAAGCTCAGCAATCTTAGGCTACTTTCACAGAGGCGCTATTTAGCTAAAAAAAAGCACCTGTGAAGCGTCCCAATCCCCCCCCCCCCCCCCCAATGTGAAAGCCTGAGTGCTTTCACACTGGGGCGGTATGCTTGCAGGACTTTACAAAAAGTCCTGCAAGCAACATCTTTGGGGCGGTTAGGTGGGCGGTGTATACACAGCACCTGCCACTGAAATGAATGGCAAGCGATTCCGAAGCAGCTTGCCTCGAAAGAGTGGAGCGCCTGCACTTTTGACCATTTTTTTAACCCCTTTATGAGCGGGGTTTTACATACGATCACAATTACGCATGCTCAGAAATGATAAAATACATACAAAACTATTCAACACATTACGTCACTTCTGGCATTGAATGCGGTCGTACGAAAAATTTTGTATCGTTAGTACGCTCTTCCCTTTTGACATGAGACAAGCATCCAACAAAAAACTAACATTCTGTTGTCCGAAATTCGCATCATGTGTACGAGGCTTTGCAGTACAAAGAACAGAGGAGAGCTCAGGTACAGGCAAGTCCTGTATGTATCTGTTTTGCATCATTTCCCTATAAGGACAGATGCAGGATGTATACAGGGCTGTCACAGCTGAGCACTGCAATAGTACACAGGACAGATGAGGGCTCCAATAAAAGCAGGCCGCTATGTGGCTGTATTGCAGCATGGTCTATAAGGAGAGTGCGTGATGTGATCAGGGCTCTCACAGCTAAGTACACAGAAGAGATGTGGGTTGTGTACAGCTCTCTCACCACAGCCAATCACTTCTACAGCACACAGAGTAGATGTAGGATATGTACAGGCCTCTCATAGCTCAGCACTCCTACAGTGCACAGAATAGTTCAGGTATAGGCAGGCCACTATGTGGCTGTATTGCAATATAAGAGTATATGGTGTGTACAGGGCTCTTATAGATCAGCACTCCTATAGTATACAGATGACGGCTCAGATACAGGCAGGCCGCTATGTAGCTGTATTGCACTACAAGCAGAGTATATGATGTGTACAGGGCTCTCATAGCTTAGCACTCCTATAGTATACAGATGAGGGCTCAGATACAGGCAGGCCGCTATGTGACTGTATTGCAGCAAGGCCTAAAAGAAAGAGATGCGGGTTGTGTACGGGGCTCTCATAGCTAAGCACTCCTATAGTATACAGGATAGATTTGTGCTCAGATAGAGGCAGACCGGTGTGTGTCTGTATTGTAGTATTGCCTATAAGGAGTGTGTATGCTGTGTGCAGGGCTCTCATAGCTCAGCACTCCCATAGTATACAGCATAGATAAGAGCTCAATAAATGAAGGCTGCTACGTGGATGTATTGCACCATGGCACTCTATGTACAGGGCTCTCATAGCCGGGCACTCCTTTAGTACAGAGGTCAAGTATGGGCTCAGATAGAGGCAGGCCAGTATGAATCTATAATGACAGATGTATATAGAGGGCTGTCATAGCCGGGCACTCCTATAGTACAGAGGCCAGGCATGGGCTCAGATAGAAGCAGGCCAGTATGAATCTATAATGACAGATGTATATAGAGGGAGTCATAGCCGGGCACTCCTATAGTACAGAGGCCAGGCATGGGCTCAGATAGAGGCAGGCCAGTATGAATCTATAATGACAGATGTATATAGAGGGCTGTCATAGCCGTGCACTCCTATAGTACAGAGGCCAGGCATGGGCTCAGATAGAAGCAGGCCAGTATGAATCTATAATGACAGATTTATATAGAGGGCTGCCATAGCCGGGCACTCCTATAGTACAGAGGCCAGGTATGGGCAGGCCAGTATGTGTCTGTATTGCAGCAGTGCTGTATATGGAGGGTGTATACAGGACTCTCATAGCTGAGCGCTCCCATAGTACAGATAAGGGCTCAGACAGCAGCAGGCCAGTGTGCGTTTATAATGACAGATATATATATATATATATATAAATATATATATATGTAGAGGGCTGTTATAGCCGGGCACTCCTATAGTACAGAGGCCAGGCATGGGCTCAGATAGAGGCAGGTCAGTATGAGTCTATAATGACAGATGTATATAGAGGGCTGTCATAGCCATTCACTCCTATAGTACAGAGGAGCCCGACATAAAGTCATGTGTCTGTGTGGCCCTATAAGGAGAGCGTAGGCCGTGCACGGGGCTCTCATAGCTCAGCCCTCCATACACGGTGGATAGGGGCTCGGATAGACAGGAGAAGTGACGCCCGGCGCTCCTCTGACACACAACCTCCACACAGCTCTGACATAAGCAGCTTTCCGCTCTCTATGTACTGCATGTCCCGACCCTCGCTCACCTCGCCCCCTCACCACACACTCCGCACTTCTCACCTCACTTGCTCACCAACTCGCTGTCCCTCACTCTCTCATATTCCGCGTTCCGGCGCACCTCCAACTACGGATGCCTGAGAGAACCATAGGCGACTCCATAGCAACGGCTTCCGGTCGCCCAGTGGAATGGAAGCAACTTCCGCCCAAACCTCCAAGCGGCCATCTTACTACACCACACTGCGGGTACTGTGGTCTGTGACTGCACAGCGCCGTCCTCAGTACTTCCGTCGACCTACATTCACAGCACAGCGCCACCTTCCTTTCCAAATACTACACCAACTGCACAGCGCCCTCTCCTTCTTTCTCTGGTACTACACCCATTACACAGCACATTCTCCTTTTACTGGTACTACACCCACTGCACAGTGTCCCCTCCTTCCTTCCCTGGTACTAAACCCACTGCATAGCGCCCTTTCTTACCTTCCCTGGTACTAACTACACCCACTACACAGCGCCCTCTCCTTCCTTCCCTGGTACTAACTACACCCACTACACAGCGCCCTCTCCTTCCTTCCCTGGTACTAACTACACCCACTACACAGCGCCCTCTCCTTCCTTCCCTGGTACGAAACCCATTGCATAGTAACCTCTCCTTCCTTCTTTGGTACTAAACCCACTGCATAGTGCCCTCTGCTTCCTTCTCTGGTATTAAACCCACTGCATAGTGCCCTCTCCTCCCCTGGCTTCCTTTCCTGGTACTACACCCACTGCACAGCGTCCCTGTTTTCCTTCACTGGTACTACACCCACTCCACAGCGTCCCTGTCTTCCTTCCCTGGTAGCACACCTACTGCACAGCGCCCCTGTCTTCCTTCCCTGGTACTACACCCCACTCCATAGCGTCCCTGTATTCCTTCTCTGGTACCACATCCACTGCACAGCGCCCCTGTCTTCCTTCCCTGGTACTACACCCACTGCACACCGTCCCTGGCTTCCTTTCTTGGTACTAAACCCACTGCACAGCGTCCCTGTTTTCCTTCCCTGGTACTACACCCACTCCACAGCGTCCCTGTCTTCCTTCCCTGGTACTACACCCACTGCACAGCGTCCCTGTCTTCCTTTCCTGGTACTACACCCACTACACAGCGTCCCTGTCTTCCTTCCCTGGTACTACACCCACTGCACACTGGAAGTGTTATTGATGGGCCGAGATAAAAAAAAAAACCTACAACCTATATCTCAGAAAAGTACATATACATTGTACATTTTACATAATTTGCAATGTTACATTAGATGCTCAACATAAATATTGATCTGATCCATTGAAATAATCAATCATTTCATTATTCCGTTCATGTATACCAATTTCTGATCGTTCACCACCATAGCTTTTGGCAGCTTTTACACAATCAAGTTGAAGAAGGTTGGAAAATTCCAATAATTTCACAGCTGACTCTTCAATTTTTTTGCATGTTTCCCACTAAAATTTTAAAGTATTAATATAGGCAAATTTATCGGGTTGTAAGGATTGATTGTTTCAGACATTTAATCAATGAAAATATTGCATTTAATGATCAGTGGCGCTAAAATTTAAAGTAGAACTAAAGATATTTTTTTAATTTTGCCATCTGCCCCTATTCCCTTTACTCCCTGCCCCATAGCTTAAACAGGAAGTGAGAGGAAATTCCTATAAAGTGGGGGAATCCCTGATTGTCACCAGGGTCACCAGAACCAGTGTTCCCGCTGGAAGATTTCCCCTCTATTACTGTTCTGGTAATAACCCAAAATTTGGTATTTTCTTTTACTTTCACTTTCAATGATAACCCTAAAAAGCACAAATAGAGAGGATGAATCTCACAGAAAGCAATAAAAAATTACAGAGGTTCCAATCCCTCTCCACTCTATCCAAAACAAAAAGAAGAAAGTTTTCCCTTTAGGTATACTTTAATAAGTATATGGTCAGCTTTATAAATCATATAAGTATTAAACCCAAACTAAAATGTAATACTTTGCAGCTTACCAATCATTAGATGTGGTAGCTGCATTAGTTTTCTTCTTTTAGACTTTTTACCATCTGTTTTCACCTGGTGATCTGGTAACACACCTCCTGCATTATAGGGCCCCCACTCTGGATGAAGGAGCACAGGGACACGGCAGACAGCAGCATTGTTGATCTGGGGGGGACTGGAGTATTAGATGTACTAGCTGATAATTAGATACATTAACAGATTAAACCAAAAAGCAAGTTCACACTTGTAAGTAGTTACAGCAACAGTTTTTTTCCTTTTGGGATAAAGATTTTACATTAATAAATAAAAGCTGATCATTGTAAGCACCCTTGTCAGTGGTAAATGGTTTGTCTCAACACTCTAAATGCTACGTTTGTATAACAGCTTGTTCTGCTAAACAACAGACTTACCGGCCAGATCACCAAATGAAAATAAAGGAAAGAAAGTCTCAAAAAACACAACCACATCTAAGAAGTGGTAAGCTGCAATCTAATAAATGTTTGCTTTCGTGTTTAACCACTTGATGACCGAGCCACAGCCGAATGACAGCTACAGCGCACTTGCTTAATTCTGGGAGGGCGTACAATGACGTCCTACCAGAATTGCATGCCCTGTGCGCCTCCTAGGGCATACACGTGTGGCTGTCAATACAGATCGCGGTAAAGGGCCAATGACCACGTGATCGTTCCGTCCAATGAATGTGTAAGTGTAAACAAACCGGCGTCATGTCCGGTTCTCTCCACTGCTCACACAGATTGTGTGAGCAGCAGAGGGATAAGATGCAGCGTGAGGCTGCAAAAGGTATTCTCCTGATGCCAGCCCCAATCTGTGCCCATAAAGTGCCCCAATCTGTGCCCATAAAGTGTCCCAATCTGTACCCATAAGCACCTCAATCTGTGCCAAATAAGTGCCTATCAGTGCCCAGCAGTACCCCAATCTGTGCCCAGCAGTGCCATATCAGTGTCCAGCGGTGCCATATCAGTGCCCAGCAGTGCCCCAATCAGTGCCATATCAATGCCCAGCAGTGCCATATCAGTGCCCCAATCCGTGCCATATCAGTGCCCAATGATGGCATATCAGTGCCTAGCAGTGCCATATCAGTGCCACATCTGTGCCCCATCAGTGCTCTACAGTGCCATGTCATTGTGTAATTTATGTCCCTAGAACGCCTGATGATTCTCCCTGCATGTTGGGCCTCTGTATGTGGCCAGGCTGTGCAAAAGTCGCACACGTGGTATAGCCATACTCAGGAGAAGTAGTGGAATGTGTTTTGGGTGTAATTTGTGGTATGCATATGCCATGTGAGAGAAATGGCCTGTTAATATGACAATTCTGTGAAAAAAAACCTTCATTTTGCAAAGAATTGTGGGAAAAAATTACAACGTGAAAAAACTCACCATGCTTCTTACTAAATACTTTGGAATGTCTACTTTCCAAAAAGGGGTCATTTGGGGGGTATTTGTACTTTCTTGACTTATTAGGGTCTCAAAAAATGAGATAGGTGGTCAGTATATCCGGTGTGATCAATTTTCAGTGATTGCCACCATAGCTTGTAGACTCAATAACCTTCACAAAGACCAAATAATATAAACTGATTTGGGTTATTTTTACCAAAGATATGGAGCAGTATATACAGTATTTTGACCTAAATTTATGAAGAAAAATTACTAATTTGCAAAATTAGATAAAAGAAACAAAGAAAAATGCATTTTTTTAAACAAAAATTTTGGTCTTTTTTATTTATAGCACAAAAAAAAAAAACTCCAGCGGTGATTAAATACCACCAAAAGAAAGCTCTATTTGAGTGAAAAAAAGGTCAAGCATTTCATATGAGTACAATGTTACATGACTGAGTAATGCGCGGGAGCGACGTCTCTGAGCTCTGGTCATTCACAGCGCCGGAGCCACGAACCCGGAAGGATCCATGGAGGAAAGATGGGAGCTCCCTCTTCAGGGACCAGGCGGACCTGTCGGAGCTTCGTTCTGAGGTAAATATTTCATAATGAGCTAGTACGCAATGCATACTAGCTCATTATGCCTTTGCCTTGCAGGGTTTTTTTTTTAAAGCGGTAGTAAACCCGCAAAGCTATTTTTACATACAGGTAAGCCTATAATAAGGCTTACCTGTAGGTAAAAAGAATATCCCCTAAACCTGCATGGTTTAGGAGATAGATATTCGCCCTGCATGCAGCCGCTGACATTAGCGGCGCATGCGCTCTGACGATCCGGCCGAGGCAGCCGGCAACTCAGAGCTGGCTGCCGGAGCGAAGAGCTCCCGCGCGGGAGTGACGTCACGCGGCTCCGGCCACTCACAGCGCCGGAGCCGCGTACCCGGAAGAGAGAAGAGGACAAAGATGACCGACTCGGGCATCGGGGGCCTCGTTCTAAGGTAAGTATTTCATAATATGTTAGTATGCGATGCATACTAACATATTATGCTATTGTCTTGCAGGATTTTTTTTTATTTTTTTTTTTAGCAGCGGGTTTACTACCGCTTTAAGGGGATACAACCGCTTTAAGTGCCCAGTGGGTAAGTAGTTAATGTTGCTTTAAAGAATTTCTATGAGAATTACTTTATTATCATAATTTTTTTAACTTTATTATCAGTATTTTTTGGGGACAGATAAATTCTAATATGAGCTCTTTTAGAAAACAGGAATGAATATACAATTATTATTAAAATATTGCTGTGCTAATTCCAACACATAAATAAAAATATATATAATGTAGATTAGTAATTAAAATAAAACAAAGACAAAATTAACTCCACACAAAATTGTATAATACTCATATATTGAAACTAGAAAGAGGAGAGGATGGCTGGGACTTTTAAACTGGCACCACAGAGGCAATATAGTAAGTAAAATATAAAATTCTTTATTTGTAACAAATAAAAGCCATAAAGGAAATAAGACATTGATATATCTAAAGAAGAACTTATACAGACTGTTTTAAGCTTAAGACATGAATTATGAAAAAGCTCTAGAGCCCACACAGATTCATGCAGATACGTTGACGCGTTTCGACTGTGAAGTCTTCATCTGGGGGTCTTTTATGAGGTAGGAGCTAGAGCAGCTATTCAAAATACATGACAATATATGCACATACAAACGCATAAACACTTACTCTGTGTGGTTAAAAGCACAATGCATGTATGCACAGCGCACCAAGGTCACCCAACATGTCCAAGCAAGCAGAAAAACATTCAGAGGACATAAACCTAATAAATGATAAAGGCTCATAAGGGTCTCATAGACTTGTGCTACAAAGAGAATCCCGATGGATTTTCCGTTTAAAAGCAACCAGCCCTCCAGGGTTAAACAACGTCCTTCGTTATCATCCCTTTTTGGAGGGCTTTAACTCGGGCCAAACAGAGAATTTAATGTAACTGTTTATAGTTTGTGCTATATTACACACTAGTGGTCCATCTTTTCTTTTCTTTTTTTTTCTCTTTATTTCTCCCTTTTTTTCCTCCCCCTGCCCCTCCTTCACCAGCCCTTTCTTCTTTTTTTTTCATAATCACCAAGCATGTATAGGATACATTATTATCAAATTGAATTTCATTATCTGTTAAATATTATGTCATACAATTTCTGTCTTTTTTTTTTTTTTTGAGGTTAGACTATGTTTTACCATGTCTTTGCAATGCTTTCTTTCTCTGTTTGCTTGCGCGGCGTGTGATGCACTCCATGCACCTGGGACACCCCCCTTTTTTGTTCATTTTGGCGGAGATCCATTCCCAGCACATGTGGCCCCCTCCAGGATCCTTTATGGAATCGGAGAGGGGGGCCTTATCCCCTTTTCCAAAACGTGGCTTTTTTCCATTTTGCCATTATTTTGGTGGCCACTAGATGGCGGGGATTACGGTGTGTACCTGTAAGTGTGAGTGGACGCATATTCATAGCGTCATCCATGCTGCAGGTCCACGCCTCCTGTGCTGGCACCGTGGTATCCTGTGATGTTTGACGTTGTGGGCACGTCATTACCAGAAATGACGTTCCGTTCCGGAGCCGATACCTGAAATGATGCGCCCAACCACAATGTGCGGGGGGGGGCACCAATGGCGGTTCTATTACAAGCCACCATTGGTCTTGCAGTGAGGATGCTTTCCCGCGTTCTAGGCCTTCTTAAACCGCCCACACCAGGTACAAACAATTGGCTGCTAAGTGCTCATTTATGAAACCATTTTGTGATTAGTACGATGGACTTTCCTCCTCCCCTATGCTGCTTTATCCTTGGATATTTATATAGCAGCTATGCCTAACACTCCCTTGTTATGCCTGCCAGTGCCCATGCATTTTTGCCTTTCCTGTATGGTAAGCAACAGTCTTTTGGACTTGTACATATTTTGTAATTATTCTTTCCTGGCCATACCTTACATCAGCACACAATGGGTTAACACCTCCGCAGGAGCTCACATGACCACCTGTTTGTAGCTGAATAAAAGACAGCCCCTCCCCTATTAAGTTGTTCTTTTTTTTGGGTCTGCTCAAGGCCACCTGTGGATTGCTGTTGGTAAGTAGTTTTGTTGCTGGATATCCCCCCTACCGAACCTGCCCCTCCATGTTCAGCCTCTCATGGAGTTGAAAGACCCAGAATGTTGGATGTAAACCTTCATGAAACCTGGTATCCCTTGTGCCGGGAGCGGGCAATGTTGCTTGTATAGCATACAGTTGGGGTGTGAGTAAGCTCTGCAATGACACCATTGGGGTGTTTCCTGTCTTGTAGTCAGTCTGGGAGCGGCGGTGGATGATGTCACAGAGGGCAGGGGGACGGGGGCGCGGGGTAGCGCCTGGCAGTCACTAAGCAGCAGCAACAGTCTTAGAGCTGGCAGAGGAACTGATTTCTCTCCATCTCTCTGCAGTCCTGCCAGTTTTCTCGGTGCAGTGAAGACTTGTTACTGTTTGATCCCCTGCTGTGCTGTGTTCCCGGGGGTTAGACACTCTGACTGGTTTTTGTCTCCTATCTCCTTCTGGAAGGCTGCCTGGGCTCACCTGCTCTTGCTTGTAAAGTAAGTGGATGAAAGCAGATAGGCCTTAAAGGGAAAGTGTACCTGTTTTTTCTTGGTGACAGAATCATATTTTTTTGCATGAGCCCACCACGCCTGTCAGTGGCACAGAAGATTAGCAAAGGTATGAGGGGGCAACGTGTGACGTGTCTTCAAAGGTGTGAAGGAATGCTCAAGGAATGCAAATTGTATAGTGTTTTGCATGATTTTAGGAGCAGAAGCCCTAAAAGCAAACACATAAGACCCATGACCAGGCCAACCTGCATTCCCGCACAGGGAAGCTTTCGTGCTCCTCAAGCAGCTCACGTGGCAATGGCTCACCTGAGGTTTAAGCAGCACAGTTGTAAATGACTTGCCGAGCCTTGTATGCCCTGTATGGCCCTGTATGCATATTGGCCATTAATCGGCATGGATTGCCTCAAATGCCAATGGATAAGGAAGCGTATGCAGCAAATATCCATGTCACAGGCAAGACGCAGGCCCAACCATCGCAGACGCATGCATAATTTTCCAAATGTGAAAAAGGAAGGATTTCTTTTCCCATAATGATGGAGTTAAAAGCTCATTGATGAAGAATGGGAGAGATGTGATAAGAAGACCAATTTACAGTAATGGTCTCCAAGCTCCAATGAAGCTGGCTGATGCATATTTAAGCAACGCACTTCCAGGAGTGGATGAGACCTTCCAGCATCTGGTGTGCAAGTGTCTTTGCCTTTCAATACCTTTAGGAATCCTACGGATTGGATAGTGGACCTAAGGCTGGTTCACACCAGATGCAGTCCAATATGTTTTTATTCGAGTCAAAAATGCATGAACAGTGTTTACCATGGATTCCAGTGGCCTACGCCACCCCAGTGCAGTGTGTTCCAGTACAGTCAACTGAAGGAGAACATGTCACATTTTTTCTCTATAGAACGTATCTGTAACATGACAAACGCATTGAAAAAGCACCTGAACACCTCAGAAAGGTGAATGCAGAAAGATCTTTTCAAATCAGAAATTGTGGTAAAACTGGCTTGCAGACTTGCAGAAAATCTATACAGCAGCAGGTTTTTACTAGCAACAGCGTTAACTGTGATGTTTAAAGCATTTCAAAAATGGCCTTTAATTCAAGGGGAACCGGCAGGAATGGATATGGTTCTGGAGGGGTTGAACCTGGCTGCTGACTTTTGGCCGAGGCTTCAATAGACCTAGTTCTAGGGCTGGCGCATTAGGTCACAGCTATGGGATCCTTGTGGTGGTGCCACTGGAGGGTGGCTAAAGCTTCCACACAAGCCCTTTGTAACATTCTCCATAATGGGAGGTTGTTGTTTGGTAAAACGTTGGACAAAGTGAGTGACAGAAGAAATGTCCAGAGTGTGGCCACAGTGTAATAAATTAAAGGAGCCGTCCTTTTTGCTCAAGTCGGTCGATCTTCAGAAGAGTTCAGGAGGCCAAATCTTATAGGCCAGGCTGAAATTTACCAGATCACAGTGAAGGGCGCTCAAACTTCCTGTTTACATGGAATCAAAACCCAGAGCAGGTTGCTAGACATGTGGAAAGTTTTTGAAGAATCTTGTCCTAGAAATCCTTTTTCCAAGTTCAGTCGACTAGTGAACAAACAGGATAACAATTAAGCCCTTCTTAATCTGTGAAGGATCTTGGAGTAGTTAATCATACCCAAATATGTCAAGTGGTTTTCCAAAACTGCAAAATGACAATCTGCCTATGAAGAGTCCTGGAGACAGCATTTATATCAGCAAGTAATTGCATTGTCCCCATTGGGACATTTTACAATAGCCATTCCTGTGCTGCCTTGGGCCAGGTGGCACATGGGGGCTTTTCAATTTGCCTTCCTCATTCAATGGGATGGGCTGCCTATGGATCAGAAGGTCTTTGTGTCTGCACAAGTTGGCAAGAATTGAAGTTTTGGACACCAGTCTGCCTCTTTTTTGTGGCGTGCCTCTCAGCCCAGGAGATGGAATGATTCTGACATCGGATGCCAGTCTGCCTCCAGTCTGGGGAGACCAGTGCAAGGGCATTGGAGCCTAGTGACTGACTTAAATTAAGTCATTTTTGTTTTTCTTGCAAACCTTTCAGGATCTTTTCTCCAAGAGGCCTGAGTGAAGTTGATGTTTGACACCAAGACAGCAGTAGTTTACATTTCCCACCAAGGGGGCACCAAGTGTCTGTCTTTTCCTGTTACTTTTTGTAACATAAACTTTTCACTGGGCGGAGAGCCACTTACAGTTAACCGCAGTCTACTTACGGGAAAGGCAGGATCCACTAATGGATAAGTTAGGAAAATTATTTTACAACAATAAATATCTCAACCAGTATTGGCTCTATGGTGTATTCCATCAGTAGTTCTCAGTAGAGAGTCCACTGAACACATAGCTTCCAGTATTTATAACAAGTTACCAAGGTGTAGTGATAGAAAGGTGGATTCTCATTGCAAATATTCTTCACAATATGTTGTTTTGATATATTTTTGGTATATTTTTCTATTTCTTTCATTGTATGTATAAATCTTTTCTTTTTATCGGATATGTAACGCTTGGTCTGTCAATAGTCCCTGAGGAAGCCTTATTTAGGCGAAACATGTTGGACGTCAATACAAGCCCATGATCTTTACAGTCAGCAATATACCCCACCCCTATACAAACGTCTGTAAATTCTTTTAATGTATTTTTTGTAAATTTTGCATTCATTGAGTACCTTTTAATCCAAACACATGAATAAAAGTTGTTTTTATTCTAATTACTTATTTGTTATATACCTTTGTACCGCACCGCTATAATCCCAACCATCTCCAATTCCTCCCCTTCCTTATACTCCTTTCCCTTCCCATTCCCCAGTTCCCTCCCCGCTCCTTATTTGTCTTGTTTAACATATTGTCATCATGTTTATCATTTTGCAATCATTATGTATAAGAAATTTAGCAATATATGAAAATACTCTATATTTACTACTGTTTGTATTTTGAATAGCTGCTCTAGCTCCTGCTTCATAAAAGACCCCCAGATGAAGACTCCACAGTCGAAACACATAGGCTCTTCTGCATGAATCCATGTGGGCTCTAGAGCTTTTTCATAATTCATGTCTTAAGCTTAACCACTTCCCGACCGCGCTATAGACAAAAGACGTCCACAGCGCGGTCGGGTTATTCTAACAGGACGTCCATGGACGTCCTGCAGAATCTCGCTTCCCGCGCGCCCCTTTATGTTTGTCATCATTTATATCTCATAAAAGTATATAACGATTTAAAGAATATGTATTACTAACGTTTTACTATTTGTACTACTGTTATACAATTTGTTCTGTTTATTCCTCGCCCCTCCCTTGACCCCTTACCCTTCCCTTTCCTCATATTCCTTCCCCTCCTTAACCTCTACCAACCCTAATATCGCCACGCCATGTTTCCATATATTGTTTATTCATT
>BLSH010339972.1:129686-145868 GCA_018402905.1 Glandirana rugosa
ATATATATATATATATATATATATATATATATGTCCCGAAAAAAAGAGTCTCTTATCCACGTCCTTGAGTGGGAGGGGTCAGTTGAGGGACGGGGTTGGGGTAAGAGAGGGTGGGGAGTTGGGGTGGAGATAGGGGCGGGGGTTAGAACGGTTAGGGGCCCTTTCTCTTCATTTCACAACGGTTTATTACCCACATCACTCCGCACTCCACATCCGAGTGGAAGAGGGGGGGGGGGGGGTAGGTGTCAAGTGGAGGGATAGGTGTCCAATGGAAGAGAAGAAAACAAGTGTCAAGGGGAGGGGGGGTGTCGAGTGTGGAGGGGGTGGGTGTCCAATGGAAGAGAAGAGAGAACTGCACCTATTCTCTGAGAAAAAAAGCCCTGTATATATATATATATATATATATATATATATATTATCTCTCCAGAAATCTAGTCAGGGACCAGCACCTGCAGTATCCATGTGTAACATTTAAAATCAGTATCGAAAGGAAGCTGTCCTTGCAAATTGACCTAGCATTATTCTTGGATAAAGAAAAAACTATGGCAAGTTAGTAATCATCTTCAATTTCTCAAGGTAAACGTATATGCAGGAGAGGGAGTTTAACCATGCAATTATAAAGGCAAATGGCAGAAGCCTTAGTGATGACTGTATCTCCAGTAATAAGCTCTTTTTTTTCTGGGGGGGGGGGGGTATTAACAAAAATCCTAGGTTGGTCCATCAACCACTGGAAAACTCTGAATCACTTTGACAAATGGCAGAATTAGCAGGGCCAATAAACAGGAAATCATTTACATAATTTACCATGGCCCCTTCTGGGTGTTCCTCCATTCAAGAAAGAAGGAAAATGGTTTAAAGAAACTGAACAAACTACTGGAAGATATTTATCAGATTGACACCCTCAACTGAAAATCAAGAGAATTGTACACCCCTGGCCATATAGGAAGCAATCTAAAAACAGATTCTATATCTAAATAGGGCAAGAGGGTTCCCTGACCGAAGGCTCTAATGATGGTCACTGCCAGTTTAAAAGTAACAATAGGAACTGATGCTATACCATCATTGATTTGATCATTCAGAGACAAATCCATTGTAAGTCAGGGGTCGTGAATAATTCTATATTCATTAGGCTCTGCTTAGGCATTAGCCCTGGCAGTGAAAGACAAAACTCCCTTCCCTAATTATCTTGTTTTCACCAATATCTTTGCTCCCTTTACAGTTAACAACATCTGGTTAAGCAATCACAGATTTTAAATCATACCAGTTCAAAACAACCCTGACCCAAATTAGTGAGCAGGTAAAAGCCAATATCAAAAACTCTAATGAGCATGTGGGAACTTGTTTAGCCGCATAAGCATTTTTTTTTTTTTTTAAAAACTCACTGCTGTCCATGCTTTTTAGAAAAAGTTCCTCCCCAGACACAGGGACCTGTAGATTAGACTAAGGATAGTAACAACACTTTCATGTCTACATTTGCATGTTTGGAGAGATTGACACTAAGATGAATTGAAGGAAAAAAGATTCCATTCTTAAAAGGTAAATCTGAAGTACTGAACATGTGTTCACTTGGGGAGTCATCACATTCAACCAAAGGCCAATAAATAGTATTTAGATTCCTATTTAATAGGTGGGTAGACTGCCAGGTTTGGTCTGTAAGATTTATCAAAATGGAACAATGCCCAGCAACCTGTAAGGCTTGTAAGCCTCATGTAAATTGTCCACATGCTGAAAAAGAACTGGTCAGGACTGTTTTCACCCATCACACTTGCAAAGATTGAATAAGCGTTTAACCAAGTAGAAATTGTTCCACCCACAGAACATCTTCCCTCAATGTCTGGGCTCACCCTTTCTTTTTAATCAAAAATCCTTCTGACTGGGTACATGATCACTGTGCAATTTTTTTTTAATGAAACCCAAAATAGCAATGTCACAAGTTAAAGCTTCTCTTTAGCAACTTTCCACCTGAACCTGTGAAGTCATAACTGGGTAAACTAGAGAGACACTAAGGTGATCATGATCAAATTGTGTAGATACCCAAAGAACAGCAGGGGAGGAAGGTATGTGTAGGGATGGAGGAGAACCCATAGTTGAGGAAAGTAACCTTACAAATGTGCCTTCCCACCCCCCTATATTGCACTCAACAAATGCAGAAGAAGGTCCTGATTCCTGGCCCACGAGGGGTGCTTGGTCCTGCAGAGTTGTGAGAGTGATAGCTGCTTTCCCAATGCGGTTTATCACTTGGCTAATCCTCTTCGAGTTACTGGAACTGTGAGTCTCTGATGGGGAGTAGGGCACTTAAGCTTTCTGCTCTACTTCGGCGGGGGTCCTGCTTCTTTCTCCTGGTGATCCGGTGACCTGACCTTTGCCCATCCCCAGCAGTAGGGATGGGCCGAACACCCCCTAGTTCGGTTCGCACCAGAACTTACGAACAGGCAAAAAATGTATGCGAATACGCGAACGCCGTTAAAATCAATGGGACTCGAACATGAAAAATCAAAAGTGCTCATTTTGAAGGCTTATATGCAAGTTATTGCCATAAAAAGTGTATGGGGACCCGGGTCCTGCCCTAGGGGACATGTATCAATGCAAAAAAAAGTTTTTAAATTGATAGTGTTTTCAGGAGCAGTGATTTTAATAATGCTTAAAGTGAAACAATGAAAATGAAATATTTCTTTAAATATCGTGCCAGGGGGGTCCCTTTGGTGTGCCTGTTTAGATTATAGCCAGAGCAAAATGACATTTCCAAAGGAAAAATTGTCCTTTATTATCGTGACTGTAACGTATTGCCAGTTCCCGGCAATATACACAAAATCACTGAAAAAGCATTGCGTTGCCCACCCCCCCTCCTTTCAGGTCTTTTAAAGGGAACCCAGCTCCAAAATTAAAAAAAAACAAATTGTGTAGGGTTCCCCCACAAAGTCCGTAACAGACCCTTCAGGTCCGGTATGTATTTTAAAGGGAACCCCACTCAAAATTAAAAAAATAGCGTAGGGGTCCCCCCAAAGTCTGTGCTGGGCCCTTCAGGTCTGGTATGGATTTTAAGGGGAACCCCGCACCAAAATTGAAAAAAAAAAATGGCGTGAGGTCCCCCCAAAATTCAAACCAGACCCTTATTCGAGCACGCAGCCCTGGCATGGCAGGAGGGAGTGGGGACGAGCGAGCGCCCCCTCCAAACCATACCAGGTTACATGCCCTCAACATGGGGAGGGTGCTTTGAGGTCACCCCAAAGCACCTTGTCCCCATGTTGATGGGGAGAAGGGCCTAATCCCAACAACCCTTGGTGGTGGTTGTGGGGTGTGGATTGAGGCTGCTGAGCAGTGATTGGCTAAAGGCACCCTGTCTTTAGCCAATCATATCTCTCACAGTAGAGTGCTCTGTGATTGGCCAAAGCATGGAGGTCATGTGCATGCCTTGGCCAATCAGCAGGCGGCATTTCCCTTACCATTGGAATGCAAATGCCCCATAATGTTCTAAGTTTGCTGAACAGATGAACAGGCGTTGTTCCAGTCAAACTTATGTTCGACTCGAACAGCCAGCCCATCCCTATCCAGCAGCATTGAGAAGTTCATTGGCCTTCTAGTGTAGCGTCCTGTTAAGCCTCTTCCCGGGATCCTTCCTTAGCCCTGTGTTGGAAAATCTTCACAAGTGGGCAATAATACATTTTTACTACTCTGTCTCTGGCGCTGATAATCTCCCAGCAGACAGGTAACAGTGTTCTGTGTCCAACTATAATTGCATCTGACAAGCTGAGGCTCTGGAAGGGGTAGTGGGCTTTAAAGAACCAACAGTTCCTTTTGCTGTTCTGAGGTAATAGCTGGACAACCCACCAGCAGCAGCCTGCGGTATTGATTGTGGGCCTCATGTCAAGGCATGGCTGGGGAAGCAACTTGTAGGCAGCTTTTAAGCGAGGCTTCTGCAGGATGGTCTGCTTTGCGTAGAAGTTTTCACAGTTCACAGGAATCTCTTCAATTGCCAATCCAGCCATATAACTCATACCAGGGATAAAATCAGAAAGCTCCACATAGTGTAAATCAGTTAAAAAGATCCTTTATTTAATACAGTATAGCAGTCACATTTAAAATGTCATAATTGCACTCTCCGGTCGGTAAAATGACTTCCAGCGGACTGTTACGCGATGACGTTACATGATGCTTTACTAATGTAAGGATAGCCACCAAAACAAAGAGAAGCTAGGAAAGCAGGGGTTTTGCAATGAGCCTGCGACTCTAGAAGAGAAAAGCTAAAATGATAGGAGGGAAGGAGAGTAAAGGGTCAGCTTATTTTATTGTGACTCTGAGCAACACACACTATCTGCATAGGAAGTTTTTTTGGTAAAGGTAACTAACCCTTTGAATGTTTATTGTAGATTTATACTATAGGGTCAGATAAAGACACAGGGAACCAGGTTGGAGCAAGAAGCTGGTTACACTGAATATCAGGAACAAGGAAATCCCTGATGATTTAGGAAAGCACACACAAGACACTCTCTAAATAAATTCAAGGAGCAGGTTTTAGGACAGCCTAAGGGTTAACAATGTAGCAGATTGCAGATCTAGCACAAGCAAACAGCATATGAATATCAAGAGAGTTGGGTGAACTCACACTGGCAGTTTTAACTGTGTCCAATCACAGTTCACCCCCTCGGTCCAATTCATCTGTCTAGTGCTCCGAAACCGTGCCTGGGATCAGTTAAGCGTACCATGCACAAAACCAATTTTGGGGGAATCGGCAAACAAACCTGACCCCCCCCCCACTCGCACTACCCCCCCCCCCGGCACTCGATTGAACGATCAAGAAGGGCCTTACCTTATGTGGGGATGTGCGGGCAGGAGGTCACAGAGGTTGCTGAGGGAAGAGCCGGGCCATTGCTTCTCCGTCCAGCCAAGCAGGAAGTGGGTCCTGAGACCTGATTTGCCCGGGAGTCCTAAGTCTCAGGACCCGCTTCCTGATTGGCCAGGAGGAATAGCCGGAAGACAATAGTTAATATATTAATTTGCATGTCACGCAAGTGGATGTTTTGGGCTCCGAGCCCACCTTTTTTGGAGCCGATTAGAGCCTCAGGCTCTATTCATGTCCTTCTAAAAAAGAAAAAAAAAATCCACATTGAAATCAATAAGTCCGGCGCCCTACATGGAGATTAGGGTCCGGGCGCATGGATTAGAGGGCGGCGCGCCTGCGCCCCTAATGAGCGGGCCGCCACTGGAAGAGATGGTCCCAGGCATGTGTCTGTATACATATTGTATACAGACACCATTGTCCTTTCACCTTGCTGAGGAAGATCCTGCATTCTTCACTTGATAATCCAGGCCAGTTGTGTTGTTTGGCCCTGCTATTCAGGAGTTTAAGTGCACCAACAAGAGTGGCTAGCTGAATATACAAAGCCTCATCTTTCTTCAAAGGGACTGAAGCTACTAGTGCTATAGGGGCCTGCACACACATACTCAGGGCTCTGTACATGCAGTGGGTGTGTGGGACAGTTTACCTGGGAAGCTAAGCCATTAAATATTGATTTGAATACAGTGTTTGTTGTTGGACCTGTGGCGTCAGGAGACAGAAGAGAGAAGTCTGACATAAAGAGGGTCAGTCTTCTGCTCTCCTCCTGCCTTGACTCATAGAGTCAAATGTGAGTAGAGGTAACCAATCCAATATAAAGTGATTGTGATTTATTTGCCATTTAAGTGTACCTCTGCTCTTGGGGTTATTCTCAGGTTTGGAATCCCCTGAAAGCAGCCTGGATACAGTATTGAGCTATATTGCTCTTGATCTCAGTTACTGCTCTCTAGTTGCATTACTTGAATATTCTGTATATACTGTTATTGTCTGTTACCCTTTTCCACAGAAATATTGCAGTAAAGATAATTTCTCTGTTTTATCATAACGTGTGTGGTTTTATTGGTCCTTGCACTTATACTATTGCCAGGTGTGTCAGAGGGGCTGAGGCTATTCTTGGGGTTGAGAGACAGAGTATGGGACTGAACATACTTAAGTGGCTCCTGCGGGGGTAGCGCTACACATGGTTCCCTTGTGATCCGGAACAATTCGCTTCAGTGTGAGTGTAAACTTCCTATGAGAGGCGGACCTCCTGAAGAACAGGTTCCTTGAAAAGGGTTATGATCCTGTTGACCTTGATAGAAGCATCCAAGAAAGACAGCTCTATTAACCCTTTCTGTTTTGAGAACGAGGGATAGCTTTTTTTCAAAATTATCCTTTCTTACCTCCTACTCCACTCAGCACTTTGTGATCAATAATATTCTCAGAAAGCACTGGAATATTTTAAAGAACGATAGGGTTTTGGGCCCAGTTCTACCAGATGCCCCTATAGTTACCTATATAGGGTGTTCCCCCTCTTAGACTACAGGTTGCCCCAAATATCATTGATCCCCCTAAAAGGAGTCGTTTTTTTTTTTCAAAAAATGAAGGGCTTTTACCGATGTAGACGTCATGCTATGTGTAGGGTTAATTGCCTTAAGGACAAATCATATAAAACTTTTCAGTCTAATGTGACGTCTAAACAGTATGTCATTCAATCATTTTTGACGTGCTCATCTAGAAATGTGGTCTACATGATTACATGTTCTTGTAGACTACATTATGTTGGGTGCACTGTCCAGACCTTTCAGGTACGTGTAAAGGAACATATTGCTAACATCAAAAAGGGGTTCCCTAAACAGCCTGTCTAGGCATTTTGATAGTCATCATGGTAGGGATTTGAGAGGCACCGTCTTCATGGCTATTGACCAGTTTAATCTGCATTGGAGGAGTAGCCATGTTAGAAGGGAAGTCTCTCGCCATGAGACCAAGTGGATTTTTTAGCTTAAGTCTTTTAGGCAGAACATCAATGCCTTTATAAACAATAGCTGAATATCATTTTGAGCTGGGATCTGTTTTTTTAGATCATGATTGATCTTCGGTAGGCCTTTATATCAAAATCAATTGATTAAATTTGTTTAGGTCTTTTGAGGTATGCTGTAGAGTTTTTACACATTTTCTGTAATATTTTTAAAGCAGTTGTCTACCCTTTAGGGGGATTTTTACCTACAGGTAAACCTATAATAAGGCTTACCTGTAGGTAAAATGAATATCTCCTAGACCTGTAAGGTTTAGGAAATATTCTCCCTCCAAGCAGCTGCGGCATCACTGCGCATGCGCCGTGTATGTCCCGGCGCAAGCGCCGTGATGACCTTGCCAGAAAGACGGACTCCGGCGCACATGTGCGGGAGTGACGTCTTGCGGCTCCAGCCAGTCACAGCGCCGGAGCCGCGTACCCGGAAGCAAGATCTGAGGGAAGATGTCCACTCCCAATCGGATCTTCGTTTCAAGGTGAGTATTTCATAATGAGCTAGTAGGCGGTGCCTACTAGCTCATTATGCTATTGTCTTGCAGGTTTTTTTTCAATGGGTAGACAACTTATTGCATATGATTGTCATTATTATTTCCATGCAGTAGGTGGCGCTGTGTATTGCAAGTTTTAAAGGGGTTGTAAACCCTCGGGGGTTTTCACCTTAATGCATTCTATGCAATTAGGTGAAAAACCTCCTTTAGTGTAGCATAGGGTTGCCACCTTTTCTTCAAGTCAAACCCGAACACTTTAGTGGCACAGGGCACATTTTTTTCATAGTATACACTATAGCAGTGATCTCCAAACTGTGGCCCAGGGGCCGGATGTGGCTCTTTGCTTGACTTTACCTGACCCTGGGGTCACTATTCCACCAATTGAAACCAATGATAGGGCACCATTCTGCCTACTGACACCATCGATGAGCACTATTCTTCTCATTGATATCAACAATGGGGCACTATTCCTCCCATTAAAACCAATGATGGGGCACTGATGCAGGGCATTTTCTACTCCCACTGGCCCCCCTAAAGCCTGAAAGACAGTAAACTGGCCCTTTGATTAGAAAGTTTGGAGCCCCTGCACTATAGGATTATAGAAGAGCTAGGACATCTTTGAGTGCCCCAAGGAGAGTGGTAATGCTTTTACTGACATCGTCGCCCACCCCCAGTGCTACATTGATGCGGAATCTGCCCCAAAACAGCGACCTGCAGCTCCTGTATGGGAACAGATTTTTGTGTGACTATCTCAGTTACTTGGGGAGCCACAGTCCAGTCTGAATAATGTGTCCGGGTTTCAGGCAGACCGAAACCCAGACACACTATTCCAAACCCAGACTGTCCGGGTGAATCCCGGACAGGTGGGAACCCTAGTGTAGCAGCCCCCCAGAGCCCCCCTTTTACTTACCTGAACCCTGTCTTTCCCACGCTGGGGACGAGCACACCCGCTCCAGCCGGTGTCTCAGGTCCTGACTGGATAGATTGATAGCAGCGCAGCCATTGGCTCCCGCTGCTGTCAATCAAATCCAATGACGTGGGAGCCGGGGGGTGGGTCAGAGTCCTGCTGTCTGTGCCAATGGACACAACAGCAGGACTTGGGAGCGCGCCCTCAAAAATGTCCCCAGAGAAGCGATTCCTCCGTGGGGGCACTCGATGCGGGGAGGAGCCAGGAGCGCCACAGAGGGACCCCAGAAAAGGAGGATCGGGGCCACTCTGTGCAAAACCCTTACACAGAGGAGGTAAGTATGACAGGTTTGTATGGAACAAACTTCAGAAAATGGGTGGCATTATTATATAGTAGACCTAAGACGGCTGTTAGGTCGGGTCACCTGATCTCCTCCTACTTTGCGATAGGAAGGGGGACTAGGCAGGGCTGCCCTCTCTCCCCCTTCCTATTTGCATTTATGATGGAGCCTATAGCAAGGGCCTTGCGACTGTCCCCAGACATACAGGCCATTAGAGTGGGCAATATTAGAGAATCCCTTGCACTGTACGCAGACGACCTGCTTCTCTATCTGGGGGATCCGGCGGGTTCCTTGATGGCGGCCCTAACTATACTAAATAACTTCTCCATCTACTCGGGTCTGCGGGTGAATTGGGGTAAAACTTCCATCTTTCCACTGGGGGAGGGGGCGCGGGGGATGGCCGACCCTGACTTGCCACTTAGATGGGTTTCCTCTATCACATACTTGGGAGTGAAGGTGACGGCGAAGGTTCAAGACTATTTTCATCTGAACCTGTTGCCTCTGCTCACCCTCATGAGAAATAAAACGCAGCTGTGGCAGAAGCTTCCACTATCACTGATTGGGTGGATAAATTTGCTAAAAATGAAGCTCTTGCCGGTGGTCTTGTATTTCTTACGACACGCCCCCGTGACTATTCCAAAATCATTCTTCAAACAATTGAACGGTGTCACGAGTTCCTTCGTTTGGGCCCCCAAGACACCTAGAATAGGTATTCGCACATTACAAGAGCCAACGGATAGAGGGGGACCGACCTTGCCTGACTGGAGGAAATACTATTTGGCTGGGCAAATGGTCTTCGTACATAGGTGGCTAATATCGGACGAAGGGGATTCAGCAACAATACTAGAAGCTGCGATCCTGGGCTCTTTCGAATCCTTGCGCTTCGCAGTATATAGAGGGGTGCGATCATCCCTCCCACTCACTCAGTCGATGGTGACTGCCATCAGGGCTTGGGAGGAAGTTAGGGAATTGGCAAATCCTAGTTATCAGGGCTCATCCCCGAGGGCTCCTCTGTGGCTGAACCCGAGACTGACACATTTTCTGTCCTTCCCCGATCCTGTGGTGTGGGCTATTAGGGGGGGTCAAGACGCTGGGTGACATTACAAACTTGGGAGAGCTGTTGACGTTTGAACAGCTTAAAAACAAGTTCACTCTGCCGAATAATTATTTGTTTAGATTTTTACAGCTCCGACATGCCTACCAGTGTCAGTTCAGGAATGGGGGAGTGGAGTCTCTGCCTTCTTCTTTTGAGACCATCCTCCTCGAGGAAGACCTACCAAAGGTCCTCTCAACAATCTACAAGGAATTATTTAAAACCACCCCAGTAGCAATAAAGAGATGTAGAGAGAGATGGGAAGCGGAGGTCCCAGAGATACAGGGAGAGGATTGGGAGGAACTATGGGATAAACCATTCAAAAATTTAATATCAGCCAGAGATAAACGTATTCAATTTAAATTTCTTCACCGCTCCTATTACACTCCAGCCAGACTGGCGAGTATCTACCCATCAGTCTCCTCCGAGTGCTGGAGATGTTCCCTCGAGCCAGCGACAGCGTACCACATTTTCTGGGATTGTGCTGTCATACAGACTTTCTGGGAGGGGGTGGTTTCCTGCCTTACTGAGGTGCTGATGACTCCTATTCCCAAGACAGTTAGAGTGTGCCTATTGGGATTAGTGGAAGACATAGTGACATCTAGGGCCCATACAACTTTACTCTCCATCCTGCTCTTTTATGGGAAAAAGCTCATCCTACTCCACTGGAAAAAGGCTGCGCCTCCTGAAGTGGCTCAATGGAAAGGGTAGGTCAACCGAATGATGCCATATTATAAATCGACCTACAAGGCTAGAGGCTGTGGGAAAAAAATCAAAAAGGTCTGGAGGGCATGGTTCGAATCTCGTTGTTCTGCGGGTTAAGTTCACCAGCATAACAATGTACTATGCATAGACAATATGGGATGTGGGAGTGTATAGATAACAAGTAGTAGCTGACAATCTGATGGCCTGGATGAGACGGGATTCCCTGTCACACTGTCAGGACATAATGCATGCACAAATGATGGTGATCAATGTTTAAATCCGAAACAGGTGGAAGGGGGCAGGTGACTGAGTGCAGGGGGGGGGGGGAGGGAACTTGTATTGTTTGTGGGTATTTTAATTACTCAAGGGCGTAGTCAGGTCATCTCTGTATAGATAGTTCAGATTTTCAGAAGAGTCACTAAAGTGGCCCTCCTGCTACCTTGTTGTAATTGTTGTTTTTTCACCTGGAAAATCAATAAAAATAAGTTTAAAAAAAAAAAGTAGGACAGGTTTGTTATTTTAAAAAAAAGGAAGCCTTACAATGACTTTAAGTTTACTTTGGCAACGTCACTATTACAAAATAAATGAATCTCCTATTTGTGACGTTCTATTTCAGGATGTCTCTTTAAATGTATTTTTGTTCCTAATTTGTGTGGGGAACTGTTTTATAATTGCCTGTGTTGCTAATACAGCTTTCATCTTCAATGATAAATGGCTGGGACACAGGATGTTTTGTTTCTATACTTCCTCCTGGTGGAGTGCATACAGCATGTCACTTCCTGTTTTTATGTCAGCAGGGCCATAGGATGTTGTTGTGTCGCTCCACTTCCTCCTGGTGGCGGGCATACATCACTTCCGGTTTTGTGTTGGTTGTCCAGAGTTTCTGTTTTCGGGGAATTGCCATTTATGCATTAGTTGATTATTTCTGACTGATACACTCTATATGAGGCAACCTCCTAGTGCGTGACCATGCCCCTGATGACGTTGATTCACGTCGAAACTCAGTAGGAGGAGTCGGGTCACGTGATGTTGCCTCAGCATGACAGTCGGCCATCTTACTGGATGGAAATGCTGATGTTTTTATACTGATTTTATGTGTGAACTTTTACTACCATTGTGAGTATGCTGGCAGTGGTTTTGTTACAATAAATTTACTGTACCGGTGATACTGCACAATGGGGTTCTATTTTACTATTCGCATGGTGTCTTGATGTGCGGAGATCGGATGAGGAGGCGTCCATTAGCACTATATCGAAATCCATCTACTTTGCTGGCTGTTGATTTCTAACTGGATTCATTACCAAAAGGGCATTTGCCCGCTTTTAATTAAGTGGTCCATGGATTTTGATTCAGTGTGAACCCCCCTCTCCTTGGTGATGGATTTCATTGGGCACAATTCCCTGTGTGGAGTTAAACTGTGAAGCCTTGGTTTGGAACCATACATTTGGATTGTTTATCCTGATTCCTGAATATTGGGACTTTAGTCTGTTTTTCACTAGAGACATTCATTTCAATGTTTTTGAAGCATAAACCATGCCTGAGCACAGATCTCTCCCTAGATCACTGAACACAGAAGCAGAGATCACTGTGGTCTGGTAGGCAGAGATGATGATGTAAGTGTGCTCCTGAGCAATTGCTTACTTGGGCATGGTTTAGTTTAACCATGCTGTAACATACCTGGAGATGGAGTCTGAAAATCAGATGTAGGCCTCTCTTACCGCTCTGGCTCACAAGCCCTGATAATGTAACAGGGTATACAGTGGCGTAGCTAGCTGCTAGCACATCTGGCACCTGGGGCTGGACAATTTTTTTGCACCCTCCCCAAGAAAAATGGTATGTGGCAGGAGCGTAATGATAGAGGTTGCAGGGGCTGCAATTGCAACCGGGCCCCATGGTCCAGGGGGCCTGTGTGCCTCCCTTGTACACCTGAATAGGAAGGATGGCGGGGGTGGCATTTAGAGGACCCAATCTCCTCCATTTTCCTCTATCCAGTTTACTTGTCTTCTGCTTTTCCCAAGGTCCCTGTGTGCCTCCCTGGTCACTGCCCACAGAGCTGCTGTCTTCCCCTCCTCTCTCCTGCCAGCTGCTGTAGAAGATGTGTCATGATGGAGAGATGGGAACGGGTCGGTAAATTTGTCATTTACCGGCTCCTTCCTTTTCTGAATGAACAGTCAGTGATTGGTACCAATTGGTTCATTCATAACTGAAGCATAGTAAACAGTTTTTTACTATACTTCAGTTTCTGAATGAATGGGAGGCTCAGTGCACAGCTATTCCTGTCCATTCATTCTGTGCAGCTGAGGCTACACAGATGAAAATTGACAGCTGAGGTTTGTTTAGACCCCTGATATCTCATCAAAGCCCCCCAACAGAGCTCCTAAAAACATTTAAAAAATTGTAAAAATAAAATGAAATGGTAAAAAAATAATAACATTAAAATAAAAAATAAAAATTAAAAACTACTGACACCAGTGAGGGAACTATCAGGATTGCAAAGGTTGCAATTGTGACTGAGCCCTGGCATTTCACCACCATGGGAAGGCCCGAAGATGGCACAAAGGGGGCCTGCTGCAGAACTTGTGAAAGGGCCCCATTGCGGTACCGTAATAAAGGGACCCGCGATAGGAGTAAAGGGCCCCAGGATCAGTGGGAAGAGGGAAGGGCCCTGGCCAGTGGTCAGGGGGCCCTTCATAATTGCTTGCATTGGGACCCTGAAGGTTCTAGTTACGGCTCTGGTATGTGGCAATATAGCGGCGCCACCCCAAAACTGTGGGTGTGGTCAGATTGCATCAACAGTGGGAGGGGCTTGAAGGGCCATATGCTTTAATGACTGTGCCACAAGGGAGTATGGAACAGACAGTATAAACCTCAGTATACTTATTTTAATAAAATAAAACTGTTCTATTGCATATCCTTTACTACACACAGCTAACCTTAAAGTGATATTAAAGTCTTGTTTTTTCTTTTTTTTTCTAAATAATAAACATGTTATCACTGAAGCTTGGTACAAAAACTCTAAATCGTGGAAGAACAGGATTGAAGTTGCACTCAGCAGCATGCTATGTTGTTGTTGAGACTGATATAGATCTCCTCAACGTAGCCTTCTCAGTTTTTTGTTGATTCACATTGTTTGATATAGAGTTGTTTGGTAATCCATCCCATGAATACCCACACACGGTCACTGGCTTGATCCTTTTCTACTAAGTGTTTATTTCTACTAAGTTATTATTTTTTACCTATAATTACTGAGTCTTTTAAATATTTTACGAATTTTTACGGACATCCTTTGATACAATATTCTACATGTGATTATACTTCTTCTGTCATCCCTATGCTATTAATGTTAATCTTTTTCTACTAAGTCATCTTTTTACCAATATTTTATAGGACATTCATATTCATCTTATAGATATTTTACGGATTTTTACGGACATTCTTTGATATAATGTTTTATATGAGTTTATACTATTTCTTTTAATCCTAAAAATATCTCCTACGCTATTACCTCATCATCTTTTCTAACAATCTTATTAATGTTTTAATTGGTTTTTCAAACATTGATTTATTAATACGGACCTTTACGGATCTTTTACGGATTTTTACGGACATTATTTATTATGCACTGTTACACAGATCTGGATTAATACTTTATACCTACTAATAGACAGCGCCATCCCTACACCATTGCCACTTATGTTATACTTACCTTACTTTTGCACAGAGCAGCTTAGATCCTCCTCTTCTTGCATCCCTTGCCAACACTCCTGGCCCCTCCCTCTTTTTGGGTGCCCCAACAGCAAGCAGCTTGCTATAAGGGGCACCCAAGCAGGCACGCTCCCGAGCTGTGGCTCTGTGTGTCCATGCACACACGGAGCCATGGCTCGACTCCGCTCTCTCTGTCTTCTGATTGGCTCAGTGGCTGTGATTGACAGCAGTGTGAGCCAATGGCTCCCGCTGCTGCCAAAAGCCAATCAAGAGTGTGAGTCCCCAGACAGCTAAGGCTCTCATGGACATCGCTGGACCGCGAGGTAGCTCGGGTAAGAATTAGGTGGGGCTGGGGGGGGGGGGGGCTGCTGCTCACAGAAGGGTTTTTACCTTCATGCATATAATGCATGGAGATAAAATGTCTTGTGCCTTTACAATCACTTTAACAAAGAATGTGCTGTACTAAGAATGCAGTAGTCAGGAGTAAAAAACGTAAAACACAGTGAGGGGAATTTATCAAAACTGGCACAGTCAGAATTTGGAACAGCTGTGCATGCCAACCAATCAGCTTCTATCTTCAGCTTTGAAAATGAAAGCTATGAGCTGTTCCAAATTCTGTCCGCTCTAGTATTGATAAATTCCCCTAAGGGCTCATTCAGACAGGCGCTGAGACAGGTCCTGTATGCTGAGCCACTTTTTGCTGCATCTGCATCCACCAGAGAGCTTATAGAAGTGGGTGCACAGATCCGAATGCAGACACTGTGCATTCGGATACATGCACCCTTTCTGTCTGCATGTTAAATTTTGACATTCGACTATGTCCATGCAGCTGCTGCATCCCAATTGACGTTGACTGGACTGCATGCAAAAGAATGCACAGAACACCAAGTATCCCCAAATGGTACATGGCCATCACACTGGGCTTGGATGAGGCCTAATTGTCATGTGGACCAGATAGCAGGAAAGGGGAGATGTTGGGTAATTAAAAGAGAAGTGTGGTAATTTTATTTATGAATCATACTTATCTAGGTAGATGCTGCATCTGTCCCCTGTCGGCTCCAAGGCTGAGACCTGAGTAATCAAACAGCCGATCACTCAGTTCTCAGTGCTCCCTGAGCAGAGAGCTGGTGGCCACCAGTCTCTGGCTCTGCTCTGACCCCCCCCGATGCTCACAGAAACACTGGGCTGTGGAGGGGGCGGAAGTGGCCGGCTCAGGCTCACAGCGGCTTGCTGAGAGGCTGAGCTGGGTGTCGGCCCAGGCATGTGAGCAGATCCTAACTATATGGTTGCAATCTTTCCCCAAGCCTGGACAAACTCTGTGCCATCAGCCGAGAGCAGGCTTAAGCCCTCTATCAGCTGAAAATGGGTAAAAGGAGTGCAAGACAATCTGCACTGATGTGATCAACAGGAGAAGTACAACCAGACAGGCTTTGGCTGTACTTCTCCTTTAATAAATCTATCACATGACATGTCCCCATTTAGGTTTTGATCTCACCCTCCAGGGCCCAGGCAGGCTCTTCCTCAGGCCAGGCTTTAAATCCGGGCTCTTTCTCCCTAAAGCTGGAAGGTCCTTCAGGCACCCTCTTTCCTACTCCAGAGGACCTCCACGATCCCCCCTCATAGTCCAGGGCCTCCAGACACCTGCTGCCATAGTCCAGTCCCTCCAGACACCCCCTCTCTTAATCTGGGACCTCCAGGCACCCCCTCACCTAGTTCAGTATCTCACGAGTACTCCCCATCCGGAGGCCTTTGCCACACCCATTTCCTAGTCAGTGGCCTTCTCTGCACCCACCCCCCTAGTCCAGGACCCCCTCTGCATGCCTCTCCTAGTCCAAGGCCTCCTTTACAGCCCACCCCAAGTTAAGAGCCCCATCTGCACCTTGTTTTCTGAATCCAGGTCCTTTAGCAACCCCACTTTTCAAGTCCAGGGCCTCCTCTACATCCCCCAGTCCAGTGCCTCTGGTGTACTCCCCTCCTAGTCCAGGGCCTCCTCTGAACCTCCCAGTCAAGGGCCTCCTCTCCCTCATATCTCCTCCGGGAACTGACCCTCCAAGTCTCCTCCGGGACCTGATCCTCCCCTCATGTGGTCTCCGTGACCT
>BLSH010339973.1:2960-26249 GCA_018402905.1 Glandirana rugosa
CTTTCGTGCAAATTTTAACGCGCAGAATCGCAAATTTGCGATAATTAGCGTGAAAATGGAATTCACTAAAGCCCTGAGGGAGAAAATAGTCCCAGAATCAAATTCACTATAGCGCCCAAACAACAGTGACTGATTAAAAAAATAGTTGTGGTTGAAGCAAGGGAATTGCACATGGAAATGATGTGTAGAGCATGATATGATCACCTACATTGTTTTTAAAAATGTAGTATCTTCTTTAATGATGATCTGCTTTTAAATTGTGTAAAAAAGTGATGTATAAACTGAAATATCATTGAAAGTCTGAAAAGAGCCAAATTCCCCCTTTTTTCCTGACTATTCATCAGCACAACTGAGCATGCTCAGACAAGAAAATTCCCTCATTTTAACTCCCATGCCTTTTTTAGAGGGCGGTATAGTAAATTCACAAATTCGCACTTCCCTATAATGCCTTCTTGAGAAGAGAAATTTGCGTTGGCTAATATGCCTTCTTGAGAAGCCCAATGCAAGTTTCGACCATTTATTCTAATGGTACAATTGTAACTTCCCTAAAGAAATCCTTTTCAGAGAGGAAAACTGAAAATTTCCTATCAGATACTTACCGTAATTTTCCTTTCCTGATGGACTCCATGGCAGCCTACGTGTGGGTTAACCCCGCCTCCCCTCCAATGCTATAGGACCCCTAATCCCATAAATGTGAGCCCTCAGCTAGAGACCTCGTTCCGTAACTAGCCTACTCCTTAATTCATGGGTGGGGACTCCGTCTGCCATGAAGTCCATCAGGAAAGGAAAATTACGGTAAGTATTTGATATGAAATTTTCAGTTTTCCTGACAGACTCCATGGCAGCCTATGTGTGGGAAATAACTAGCCAAACCACACGGGAGGGTATGCTTTGCACACAAGAAATTTTAATTTGCACTGTCAACTGACAAGACACTACGACCAAAGTTCACAGAGGACAAAGAAGCTGGTTCGACACAGTAATGTGACATAAACGTATTGATGGAGGCCCATGATGCCGCCCTGCAAATAACTTCTGGAGCCACATGGCGAGCGGCCGCCCAGGCTGTCGCCAATCCTCTGGTGGAATGCGCAGTCACCGCCTCCAGAGGAGCCATCCCCTTTGCCCTATATGCCTGCTGGATCGCCTGGACGATCCAAGACGCAATCGTCCTGGACAAGGCCCGTTCTCCCCTGTTCTTTCCAGAATGTAGCAGAAAGAGATACTCTGAGCGTCTGAAGGAGGACGTCACCCGGAGGTATTACCTCAACACTTTGCCCACATCTAGTGGGTGCACTGCTCCGGATCCTGATGCTCTGAACGTAGGAAGGACGATTTCCTGATTCTTGTGGAATACTGACGTCACCTTCGGGTTTGTCTTAAGCATGGGTATAAGCACTACCCTATATGGGAAGAAAGACAGAAAGGGTTCTTTATGACCAAGGGAACCAATCTCTGAGACTCGCTTGGCCGACGTGACTGCTACCAGAAAGGCGGCCTTCGAGGACAGTTCCTTCACTGAGG
Organism: Glandirana rugosa; assembly: GCA_018402905.1. NCBI lineage: Eukaryota > Metazoa > Chordata > Amphibia > Anura > Ranidae > Glandirana > Glandirana rugosa. The sequence continues at coordinate 4,485 of BLSH010339973.1, forward strand.
TTGGTACCGCTGCCACTGAGAGTGAGTCCAACACTAGTGGAAGATCCCACTTGGGGAACCTAGGTCTCCTCTGAGGTCTTAACCTTGCTGCCCCTCTAAAGAACTGCCGGACCAGAGGGTGGGCGGCCTGCGCGGACCCGGAGAAGGCTGACAGAGCCGAGACTTGAACCCTCAGAGAGCCAACCGCCAAGCCCAGGTCTAGACCTGTCTGCAGAAATCCCAGGTCTGTCTGGACCTCCGGATCCCTGGATGACTTCTTTGTGGCAGCCGCAAACTGCACAAACTTGGCCCATATCCTTCCATACACCCTGTTCGTACTGGTTCTTCTCGAACTCATGAGAGTGGAGATGACCTTCTCCGAGCAGCCTAGGGCTTCCAACCTCCCCCTTTCAAGAACCAGACCGTCAGCTTCAGAACCGCTGGACAGGGGTGTAGGACTGTCCCCTGGGATAGCAGGTCCGGTCTGAGGGGGAGGGACACCGGATCCCGGGTGCTCAGCTGGGTCAATAGAGGAAACCACGGCCTGTTCGGCCAGTACGGGGCCACCATCACCACTTCGACTGTTTCTGCCCTGAGCCTCCGTAGGAACCTCATAATGACCGGGCACGGAGGGAAGGCATATGCCTTGCTGAACTCCCATTTGTCCGTCAGGGCATCCGTCCCACAGGCCTGGCTGCAATAATTCCGGGTGTAGTACCTGCTGATCTTGAAATTGCAGGGGGAGGCGAATAAGTCCACCTCTGGCTGTACTCCCAACGACAGGATCCACTCGAATGTCTTGTTGTGGAGAGACCACTCGGTATTGTCCAGTCGAACTCTTGAGAGGAAGTCCGTCTGGACATTCTGGACTCCGGGAACAAATACTGCCGAAATGTCCACTAGGTGCCTCTCGGCCCTTGACAGGATTGGCTCGACTTCCCGGAGTAGGGTGGGGCTCCGTGTCCCCCCTTGTCTCTTCACATAGGAGACTGCTGTTGTATTGTCCATCCTGAGAAGGACTGCTTTCCCCTTCAGAAGGTGACCGAAGGCCCGGAGTGCCTGAAAGGCCGCACGTAGCTCCAACATATTCGAGCCCGGCATGCGGGCGCAGGACTCCCACCTGCCTTGTGCCAGCTCCGACCCGTAGTGGGCCCCCCATCCTGTACCGCTGGCGTCGGTGGTCACCACAGCCCATGAGATCAGGGAGATGGAGTGGCACGTAAGGTTCCTCCATTGCAGCCACCAGGGGATGCTGGCCCTCATGGCCGAAGTCATGCGGATGAGCTGGTTGTTGTTGCTCGAGTCCCACTGGCGGAGGAATCCTGCCTGGAAGGGGCGTAGCCTCCAAAGGGCCCACTTTACCATTGGTGTTGTGGCAACCATAGTGCCAATGATCTCGAGGCAGTGAGAGGCCCTCAGATATGGGGATGCCAGGGCTCGTGACACCCTCTCCCTGATGACGGGAACTTTTTCTGCCGGCAGAGAGATCGTACACTTCACCGTATCGAACTGCGCCCCTAGGTATATCAAGTGCTGGGCTGGCTCCAGCTGGCTCTTCTCCCAGTTTAGCAACCAGCCAAACTCGGTCAGGGTGGAGACGACCTGGTCCCTGTGGACAAGCAATTGCTCCCTTTCCTGGGAGAGCAGGAGCAGATCGTCGAGATAGTGATACAATTGGATCCCTCTTGTCCTGATCAGCGCAACCACTGCCAGAAGTACCTTGGAAAAGGTACGAGGAGACGTTGAAAGACCAAAGGGGAGACAGGTAAACCGAAGATGTCTCGGTCCAACCGCGAATAGGAGGAACAGTTGCTGAAATAGTGCTGGTTCCTGCATCACACCAATGTGAACCTGGGCTAAGGCCGCTTTCACACTTGTGCGACCTGATTTTACCGCGATTTGCCACAATTTTTTGACATGATTTTGATGTGACTTGAAGCAATATCTGTGTAATTCTGAGGTCTATCCACCTCAAGGTGCTTCAAAGTCGGACTACTTTGAAGTCGCACAGATATGAATGGTGCTCAGTGGAAATTATCTTCAGGCCCCTTTCACACTTGTGTGACTTTCCCTGCGACTTGGGACTGCAAAGTCACATGACAAGCCATTCCCCATGATTTTCAATGAGTACCATTCATATCTGTGCGACTTCAAGTTGCAGTGACTTCAAAGTAGTCCCTGCACTACTTTGATGTGACTTGAGGTCCATAGACCTCAGGATTACACAGCTATTGCTTCAAGTCACATCAAAATCACTGCAAAACATTGCAGAAAAACATTGTGGCAAATCGCTGTAAAAACGCACACATTTCAAGTCGCACAAGTGTGAAAGAACAACCCCTGAAAAACAACCCCACACCATAATCCCTCCTCCTGATTTGGACCAGTGCACAAAGCAAGGTCCATAAAGTCATGGGTGAGTGAGTTTGGGGTGGAGGAACTTGACTGGCCTGTACAGAGTCCTGAGCTTGACCTGATAGAACACCTTTGGGATGAATTAAAGTGGAGACTGAGAGCTAGGCCTTCTCGTCCAACATCAGAGCCTGACCTCACAAAAGTGCTTTGGGAAGAATGGTCAAACATTCCCATAGACACACTCCTAAACCTTGTGGACAGCCTTCCCAGAAGAGTTGAAACTGTTATAGCTGCAAATGGTGGGCCAATTCAATATTGAACCCTACAGACTAGGACTGGGATGCCATTAAAGTTCATGTGCATGTAAAGGCAGGCATTTTGACAATATCGTGTGGCCTAACACATTTGCAAATTGTAAGTGATCTTGTTTATCAGGTGCAATCACTTTGAATTAGGCATACATGAAGAGACAGATTGAATGACACTGGTGGGCGTGTACTTCCATTGGGCATGTCGGTGTGCTAACAATACAACCTATGTTATATAATTTACTGTATTAGGAGAGATTGGTTTGCTCTGCGAAGAGGCTGTTTTATTTGCTGTGGGTTTTGGAGGAGTAGGGCTGATAGTGTGCATAATGTCAAATGCCCCACTTTGGCTGTTTGTTGAAATTCTTGTGCATTTTTTCCATCAAAAGCGTGGCTTTGCTGTCAATGTTGTGTATTGTTGCTGTCTGACCATGTATTCATGGTTTGGGAGCATCTGCTGACCTTCTACTCTTTGATCTCATTGCTTAATCATGTACACAGAAATGCATCTTCCAGCAGAACCGTCACCAATGTATGTGTGTGGAATATGCGTCTTTTTAATTTGTATTTTTTTTAAGAATGACTGACTGTTTTTTTGTAATTTGGTACAATCTTGCAGCTAAACATTTGTTGGTGGTTGGCGTCTGTTGAGAGTAGTTGTACTATGAAATGTTTGGCCTGCTAAACACTGTGAAATTAACACTATGTCCACTATAAGGCTTGGAAAAAATTTAGATTGTAAGCTCCTATGAGCAGGGCCATTAGAACCCAATTGCTAAATGTTTGTCTAAATGTACCACCTAATATACTAATGCCACTAAATGGATGTACTTAATTGTGTTGCTGCTGTCCAAATAAATGTAAATTCTGGAGCTATTTTTTTTTTTTTTTTATTTGTTTTGGGGGGGAGCTGGGTTTGGGGAAGTGAACTGTCTTGCTAATGAGAAGGTGTAATCATGGATTAAAAAAACCTAACCTCTTCAACACACCTGCAAGTAAATGATAAAGGTTGTTTAAGTGGAGTCTTTTAACAGGTCTGGAGAATTGCAGGTACGTGTCGGTTCATACTGCACTGTGCAAGATTGCGTCTGATTCACACCGCAGTACAAGTCAAATGCGCTGTCCATGCAATTTCAGCCATACAGATAGGATGGCTGAATTTGCATTGCTTTCGGACCAAACTCACACAGGACCCTTTTTTTTTTTCTTTGGGTCCACACCAGAATTGGATTGCATGGGTGTTCATGGCCATGCGATCCGATTAATGTCCAAACTGTTAGTTTGCACTGTTTTTGGCAGTGTGAAATGCGATGCGGGAGCCTGCAGTGGATTTGCAGGGTTCCTGCATTGCACAAGTGTGAACCAGCACTCATAATAAATTTAGCTGATGGATAGGCAGTGTTGTATGTCTTAAACTGAGCCTTTGTCTCTGTCATTCACCTGCCTATTACTAAAAATAAAATTGTGATTGCGATCAAATATTTGCAAGCAAGTGTGGCTTTGTCCTCTGACCTGGGAATGTCATTGTGTTCACCCGGAAGTGCCTTTGCTGGTCAGGATCTCTATATAGGTGGATATAGCGAGGTTCCATTTCAGTAAAGAGGTGCTACTCATTTGATGGGTAAGTATAGGAAATATACTTGTGTTTACACCATGTGGGGGAGGATGCGGTAGCTACATTTGGTGGGGATGGGGTTAATTTATTTGTTCATGTGCGTTCTCCACACATTCACTTCCTGCCAGGGCAGCCATTAAACTGCTTTAGACCTGCCCCCCCTTTCTGACCACCAACATTCCCCAGGGCCTTCCCACTGGGCCATTCCACCACATCTGCCCACTGGCCAGGGGTGTACACATATCGCAGCCCCAGTAGGAATTATACACCCTGTCACACTTACCGGGTGTAGCCTGATAAGCATGACTCATTCAAGTGAAGTGCGCAATGCATGCTAGTGTGGGATCCAAGGGGGTTAAAAAAACAGTGCACAGGCAGCACAGCCTCACCCAATGCTTGCAATAAGACCTCATGCTGAACCATAGAGGCTGGAGGTCCCAAACCTGGCCCAGTTGTTGCCCAGGGGGTGCTCTCTATGTGACTAAAGTTTGGTATTTTTATTGGCTATGGTTTGGGAGAACGGTGTCCCCCTCCCATAGGCTCCAATGTTAAAGACTGCTAAAGACTTTGTTGTAAGGGCCCCTTGAGACACTGGAGTCCTTAACAACATTACTGCCTGTACCCCCCTGATGCCGGCCCTGCTTAATGTCCATGCGCACACATCACTTCCTGGTTACAGGCACATTACACTTCCTGCATGTATTCTGCTGATGTAAATCAGTAAGGAGTGTGTGTATGTATATATATATATATATATATGTATATATATATATATATATATATATCCGAGAGAGTTACTTCTATACACTCATTTTACACTTGGCAGACTTGTCCTGAAACTCTTCATATCTGTGCTACTTCAAGTGGCACCAACTTAAAAGTAGTCCCTTTACTACTTTGATGTGACTTGAGGTTCCTAGCTCTCAATATTACTCAGGCATTCCCTGAAGTTGGGACAATGTTGTGGCAAACTGCATTCATTTCAGGAGAACACCTTTTGACTTAGGCCCCATTCGCACTTGTGTGACTTGAAAGTCATGCAACTTTGATGTGACTTGAAGCAATGCCTGTGTAATCTTGAGGTCTAGGGACCGCAAGTCAGATCAAACTTGGACCAAAGTAGTTCAGGGGCTAGTTTGAAGTTGATACCACTTAAAGTCAGACAGCTATGAATCCTACTCATTGGAAATTGCGGGGTCCAACTTGACAGGTGACTCTGCAGTCCCAAGTTGCAGAACAAGTGTGAAAGGGGCCTTAGATATCAACCCAAAAGTGGAAGCTCTGCTTATCTCTCCCCCCCCCCTTCTGATGCCACGTTTGACAGCTTTTCGGGGGGGGGGGATACCTGTTTTGGACACTTACCTGTCCCAACTTCCGACAGACCTCACTGCAGCGATGTATGGCAGAAATTTGTCACCCCTTCCTTCCCTATTGCCAGTCCATTCAGAAAGCACAGTGCCCTTTGTGCATGCGCAGTAGGGAATCTGCAATGGAGACAACATCACCTGAGAGCCAATGGAAACATGGGCTGGGGTGCCAACATCACTAGCTTTCAGGACAGTGGCCTAATAATTAAAGTTAGCAGTTGCAGGATGTGGTGGGAGGGCTGAGGCACAACTTTAATATCAGCTTGGTTACCTAGATTGGTGAGCTGGGATTGAGCCCCAGCTATCACATGGTACTTGGGCTTATCTCAACAACCTGTACCATGTGAATAGCTTCAGCTAATCACAGATCAGTAGTAATCCCAGCTGACATGAATGTCAAACAATTCTGACTGTTCAAAGTTTGGCCTGGTACATTGATTTGTATTACCATACAAGCCATTACAGCAAGCCATACATACCATACATACCATTACAGCAAGCCTACATGATACATTTAAACAAGGCTATCTAACTCACAGAGTAGTTCAATGGTATGGATGGTATGACCTTATGAAAGCTTGTATTGTACTCAGCATTAGATGCTGAAAATATGCGAATGCATATTCGCCAATTAGCCAATGCACATCAGTTTGATTGCTTCCATACTATGAATTCTTTAAATGCATGCAATGGTATGTACATATTCAATATTATGATGTGGAATTGGAATAATCACACACTAGTTAATGTGCTGGCAGTTTGTAGAGAATTTTTAGAATCCAAGATTAATAAATGTATTTTCTATGGTTGGTTGTGGTCAACTTCATAGTGTAGTGGTTCCTTCGAATACCTTACAGCTTACAGCCACGGGTTCGGATCCTACCAGTGTCATCACTACACCTGGCATTGTATTCTGAAAATATGTGGAGGCATATTTGCCAATGCCCTTCAGTTTGATTGCTTCCATACTATGAAATTATGCAATGGTATGTACATATTCAATAATATTTTAGTGTTGAATTGGAATATTCACACACTAGTTAATGTGCCGGCAGTTAGTTTGTAGAGAATGAAGAGAATACAAGATTAGTAAATGTATTTTTTCTAGCTTGTTGCAGTCAACTCTATAGCGTAGTGGATTATTCCGATACGTTCAAAGCTTACAGCTCCGGGTTAGGATCCTACAGATGTCATCAGCACACCTTGCATTGTATGCAGCATTATATTTTTGAACATTTGTGAAGGCATATTCGCCAATTAGCCAATACCCATCATCAGTTTGATTGCTTCCATTCTATGAACTTTTGCAATGCATGCAATGGTATGTACATATTCATTAATATTATGGTGTGCAATTGGAATAATCACACTTTAGTTAACGTGGCAGCAGTTAGTTTGTAGAGAATGAAGAGAATACAAGATTAGTAAATGTATTTTTTCTGGCTAGTTACAGTCAACTCTATAGCATAGTGGTTTATTGCGATACGTTCAAAGCTTACAGTTCCAGGTTCGGATCCTACAGATGTCATCAGCACACCTTGCATTGTATGCAGCATTATGCTTTCCATTTTGCTGCGGTAGTTCCCATACACTTTTTCAAGCAAATCATGTTCATACAAACCTTCAATGGATTCTGCAGGTTCAAGCCCAATTGACCTCAGCTATTCCCATATATGCCTATTAAGAAGGTATATTCGCGGCAATAACGCGATTCTGCGTTCTCATGTGCGCCTATTTGATATGCTAGTTGGCTTTAATGGGCGTTATTTTTTAGCGTCGCGCCAACGCATATTCGCGATATAGTGAATTAGCCCCATAGGCTTTTATGGAGTTGAGTTTAGTAGCTTTGGCAAAAAAAATACCAAAAGCTCCTAAACTCAAGTTTAGGGGTTGTAGTCTACATGAAGCCTAAGTCAGTCTCATTGGACAGTAGAGTGCAAGTTGGAGGAACTTTGTCATGAAGTTAAAGGAGGTCAGGCCCCATTAAAATCAGAGAAAGGCGGGGGGCGTGGTGACCAGCAAGGCGGATGGCCGCATGAAGCAGGAGCTCCGCACGGCCACCCGGGACTAAAGCCACATTCGGGTGCACCCGAGGACCACACGGACTGAGACCGATCACCCAAACACCAGGGACCCCAGAGTGATGGCCCGCCGCAGAAAACATCAGGCACACATACAAAAACTGGCCAGTTTCTTCCAGCCCGCGGGCAGGAGACTCCAACAAAATGGTGGAGGCCCGTGACAGCAGCACACCAGCCCCGGAGCAGGAAAAAAATCAGTTTTCCATTCTGCAGACCCTCCAGGCAGCACAGGTAGGCCATCCGGACAGTGGGGATTCCTTGGGCTCCTCCTCACCATCCATGAGGAGCCCGGTTAAAGCTAAGCCACGCAGGGAGAATGCCCATGACCGTGAGGTTGAAATAGAACTAGGCCCCACTCAAGCCTCTTCAAGGAGTACAGGACCTGCAGCAGCAGACCGGATTGCAGAGTTCCTGACCATGGGACAGCCTATCTCGGACAGCACGCCTAAAAATATACTATTATCACTGAGATCGTCACTCCAGACAGATCTTAAAGAATGCATGCTGCAATTTAAACCTGATATTCACGATCTGGTGGACAGAGTATCTTCTATAGAAAACAACATGGAAAACTATGTCACATCATTCAATACTATGATAGATGCCCATGATAATCATTCGGATGACATTGAATGGCTCAAAGCCAAGGTCGCTGACCTTGAGGATAGGTCAAGAAGGTGCAACATAAAAATAAGAGGCATACCCGGGAACATCCAGCAGGACCAGCTGCAATCCAATGTCACAGAACTATTTTTAAAATTAGCACCAAATCTGTCATTGGCTGACCTAACCATAGACAGGATCCACAGGTTGCCCAAACCAGCATTTTTAGCACCTGATACACCAAGAGACGTACTGCTGAAAATTTACTACTACCAAGCCAAAGAAGCAGTCACTGCAGCCTTCAGGAGAGCAACCTCACTGCCGGAGGGCCACGCAAACCTGCAGATGCTCCCAGACCTCTCACGGTACACAATGATGAGACGTAAAAACCTGGCAACAATAACTAAAGCACTCAGGAACCACTCTATACTCCATAAATGGAGGTACCCCGCAACACTGGCAATCACCTATAATGGATCCATGACTACGGTCTTCACATTGGAAGAGGGCATTAGCATACTGCAAAAATGAGGCATACTGCCAAACGACACTCCATCTCCCTCAACAGCAAATGTACCTGCGCCCCTGGAAAAAGACTGGCAAACAGTATCTGGAAAAGATCAGCTAAGTAAAAACTGGTCCATGGAGGTACCTGAAAACATACCACTGCAATTCGACTTAACAAGTCCCAGGCCAAGGATAACAAGGATATCCGGTGGCCGCTGTCATTCACCTAACAGTTTATTCTGTTACAGGATCATTTCTGAGGTCCCTTTTTTACTTGTTTTTACATGTTTGTTATGTAGCGGCGGAACCCATTACACAAACTCGCTCAACTGAACTAAGATCTGAAAAGTTATATCATCTCATCAGGAGTGCTTACACATGTTCAACAGGAACCAGAATGACACTTCCAAATACTCACAATGACCATCAAATTCCTTTCAATTAATGACAACGGCCTCAACAATCCAGTAAAAAGGTTCTCCTTATGGAAAGAAGCACGCCTAGCAAATGCAGATATAGTCTGTGTGCAAGAGACCCACTTCAAAGCAAATGACCATCCCCAATGCACCCATAAGGACTATCCACACATCTTCCATGCAAATGCCCAACAGAAGAAGAGAGGAGTGATGCTGGCGGTGAGCAACACGGTAACCTTCAACTTTAAGACTTCTACCCTGGACACGAAAGGAAAATGTATTATATTGGAATGTGATATCAACGGCATTCCCATCACGCTGGCAACCATTTATGTACCGAACTCATTCCAAATTCGCTTCCTTCGCAGGTTCTTCAAGAGACTCCCAGTATGTAGGTATGGACATCTTCTGTTATGTGGTGATTTTAATTTGACGAATGATGCCTCTATAGACTACATAGAGAGGGGTTGTATGATGTCTGGAGGTGTATGCATGACACAGAGAGGGATTTTACATTCTACTCCTCCAGACATCAGTCATATTCTCATATTGACATGTATATATCAGATCTGCAGCTTCTTCAGAGGACCTCCTCCTCCTCCATCAAGGACATTACCTGGTCAGACCACACGGCTACTCTGATGTCATTGGAGGAGGGGGCCCCGAGGGAGAGGTCCCAGAGATGCAACATTAAGATTTTACAAGATCAAGCGCATGCAAAGGTTATCTCCCAAAGTTTTAAGGGTTTCTTCCAACTGAATACGCACTCAGTATCGGATGCATTGACCTTGTGGAATGCACACAAGGCCTACATTAGAGACATCTATATCCAACAGAGCTCTAGGGCCAAAAAAAAGCACAAGAGGCTAAGCTAAAAGAGTTATTATCGGAAATACACCAGCTAGAATCGCTAAATAAGGGAAATCCAACAATGTCAACAGCCAACTCCTTAGCAAAATTAAGAAACCAACTCAAGAGCCTGTTGGCCGAACAGCACAACCACCTCTTGAGGAAGTTAAAATTAACATCCTACGCACAGGCCAATAAAGCGGGGAAACACTTAGCTAACCCAATCCAAGCTAAACAGGCCAAATCTAGAATATCCCACTTTATCACCAAACCCCCTTCCCATAAGATAACACATCCCCAAGCGATTGCAGATGATTTGCAGACTATTATAGTGCACTATATAATCTAAAAGAAGACCCTAACACCCCCTAACCAACTATAGAGGGAATCCAGGATTTCCTAACCAAAATTGAATTGCCGACACTCACAATGTCACAGTTACATGATCTTAATGCACCCCTAAGTGAAAAGGAAATAACAGAAACAATTAAGAAGCTCCCAACTGGCAAATCTCCAGGACCTGATGGACTACCCAATGACTATTACAAATTATTCCACCCAAAATTTACTCCATGTCTACTAAAAGTATTTGTTAAAGCCACAGAAGAATCATCATTACCCCCAGAGATGTTACAAGCATATTTAGTCACCCTTCCCAAGCCAGGGAAAGAAGCAACCACCCCAGCAAATTTCCGTCCAATTTCCCGACTAAATACGGATACCAAAATCATGGCCAAAATATTCGCCAAAAGAATAATGAAAGTAATTCCAAGTTTAATTAAAAGGGACCAAACGGGGTTTGTAGAAGGAAGACAGATGTCCAATGCAGTGCGACACATGATCAATATAATAGACTATGTGGAAAGAAGCAGAGCGCCTTCTCTGCTCCCGGCTTTGGATGCAGAAAGGGCATTCGACAGGGTACACTGGCTATATATGGAACAAGTGCTAACAAAATTTGGGTTCACAGATATCATACGCTCTGCTATACTTTCACTCTACAGCAGCCCCTCAGCACGGGTATACACCTCAGGCACACTGTCTAAAGTGTTCCATATAACAAATGGAATGCGTTAAGGATGCCCTCTATCCCCTACAATTTTCAACTTAATTATTGAACCGCTGGCGGAGTCCATCAGGGCCTCCAAAGACAAGTCCCCACAAGATCAGTTTGTTTGCTGACGATATTATTTTGATACTAACTAACCCAGTGAAATTTGTACCTGCTGCGTACCACATGCTACAAGCATTTGGTAATATTTCATATTACAAATGAAACACCTCCAAATCTGAGATACTTGACCTAGGAATAAATCCTAGGGATGAAATCAAAATACAAGCCAACAGCCCATTCCCCTGGAGCCCCAACGGCATAAAGTATTTAGGGATAACCATCACGGTATCAACAATCACCAAACTACTGTCAATGAACCTAACACCCTTGATAATGAAAATCTCTACAGAACTAGACAGACTTTCTCGTATCACGCTATCATGGAGGGGGGGGGGGCAAATTGGCATAGTTTAAGATGACTGTATTGCCACAGATCATTTATCTCTTCCGTATCCTAGGGATCCCAATTCCCTCCAAACAAATAAAAATACTACAGGCGTTACTACATAACTTCATACGGGCAGGGAAAAGGGCGAGATGTGCAAATTCCTCTCATTAAAAGCAAGAAGGCTGGGGGAACAGGACTACCAGACTTACAAGGCTATTATTGGGCTACACACTTGGCACAAATTAAACACTGGATAGAGAAAAAAGATAGACCACTCTGGGTGGACATAGAAACTAACTTAACACCAACTGAAAATCTGTCCCAACTGCTACTAAGTGACCTATGGAAACCTTGGGATCTTAAAGCACTACCTATCACTACACAAGCTGTGCTTAAAGCGTGGAGGTACATTTCCACAAAATTTGCCATCCAGGATATCTCACATCTAGCACAAACACCCATTGAATTACTAGAAACTATGATCCCTATGCTAAATACCAGACCTCCAGATTGCAGCCGGCATTACAGAAATAACACAACTGTACGATAAAAATAAACTCAGAGGTAGAGGCCATTACTAAAGAGTATAAGCTACACCCACATATGATTTATTCGCTAATCCAAATAACACATTTCCTCATTAAGCACCCATTCACAAACCTACTAACTCACCCCAAAGCATGGGAATATTACACAGACCACAATAATAAAGTCAAGGGTATATCTCTGTTTTATGGAATATTACTAGACACTTTGAACTTCCAAAAAACCAAATATATAGATAAATGGGAAAAGGACCTATGACAGAAGTTCCAGTTGGGGACATGGAAAAAAGCCCTCAACGCAGTAAACAAAGCATCCCACTGCAATTCCCATTGGAAAATGACACCAAAATTAACAAATAGATGGTACTACACTCCATATAGGGTAGCAAAAATCTCCCCAGCACACTCCTGACAATGCTGGCGTAATTGTGGACTGGTAGGGAATCTGCTGCATGTGATGTGGGGGTGCCCAGCTCTCAAAAGTTTCTGGACACAAGTATTTAAGCTGATTTCCAGAGCCGCAGAAATAATTAAACAACCTAAACCCTCAATGGCAATACCAAACTTGGGAATAGAAGAGTTCCCACCAGAACACCAAAATGTGGTAACCCACATATTACTTACAGCCAGATCCACAATCATCTTCAAATGGAAAACTCAGCAAGCTCCCAAACTCTCAGAGGTCAAGGAGAAAACAAACATTAATAGTCTATACGAACAAGCTCTAGCATTCAATTCACTATCTTATAAGAAGTTTAGAAAGGAATGGGAAATATGGCAATTGGCATAAACCAATTCACACCGGATTGTAAATATGATGCAATAGCTTACACTCTTAAACCACGTTAGTAAAAAACGAATATGTGTTTCTACAGTTAACGTGTGTGGATACCAACCGCTAACTCTTGAAAGTTGTATTCTGTACTACAGCTGTTGACTTTCTGTGTTATTATGTATTATTGAAAATCCAATACAAAATAATGAAAAAAAATCAGAGAAAGACACATGAGTATTGGAATCACCTTGTCATCTCTACATTAACCTTGAAGCAATTAAGTAACGCTAGCCATACATGCTTAGTTTTGTTTTGTACAATCAGTATTCTGAAAAAGAAAAAAATCACTTGGTTCATCAATCCATGTTAACCACTTCAGCCCTGGAAGGATTTCCCCCTTAAGGACCAGAGCATTTTTTGCGATTCGGCACTGCATCGCTTTAACTGACAATTGCGCAGTCATGCGATGTTCTACCCAAACAAAATTTGTGTCCATTTCATCTCACAAATAGAGCTTTCTTTTGGTGGTATTTGATCACCTCTGCATTATTTCTGATTGCTGCTATAAACAAAAAAGTGAGACAATTTTGCAAAAAAACGGAAAATTGTATCAAATACTTACCGTAATTTTCCTTTCCTGGCGCCAAACCATGGCAGCATACTAGTGATAGAGCTCTGCCTCTTGGACTTAGAGCTCTGCCTCTAGGACCAGTGAATGGCATAAAAAAGGCATAGTTAGCCCCCCCATTCTTTGTAACAAGCTACATACCGAAATGCACAGGGTGGGCCTGTATGCTGCCATGGTTTGGCGTCAGGAAAGGAAAATTGCGGTAAGTGTTTAATACAATTTTCCATTTTCCTGATGCCAACATGGCAGCATGCTAGTGATAAATATCTAGTTGACAGGGTGGGTTCTACTTGTCAAACCAATATTCTAATTAGGATGGGACAGTGGACTGAATAGTCCTTCCTACAAATTCCACTGATGACAAGGCACCTTTGTCTACTCCGTAAAGTTTGACTAGGTATGCTGGGATGACCATGATACTTCTACAGATGGATACTATAGATGCTCCCAAATGGGCTGCCTATGAGACTACAACCACTCTGGTAGAGTTCACCGCCACTGACGGAGGCTCACGCCCCCTCGCCCTATATGCACCATCAAGCCTGCTAGAGTCCAGGCAGTAACCTCTTTTCCTTGATGATTCCCAGCTGGAATGACAAAAGGCTTATTACATGATCTGAAAGGAGTAATTGTGGACAGGTGCTTCTTTCTGAAAATGTCCAGGTCGTGTGACTTTCCTGTGTGATGTTCTGGAAATTTAGGCAATTCTGATATGTCTGTTAAATAGAGGGCTATTGCTACCTTTGATACAAGATGACCTACAAGACAGCACTCTACTCTTTTTGTAAAGAAAACTTTTTTTTTTTTTGAAGCTCCAAGAGCTTGAATCTCAGACAAACTTCTGCTTAAAGTTTTTGCAATAGATACTGTCTTGTAGGTAATGGCCCGAACCAAACACTGCTCTGTTGGAGCAAACGGTTGCACGGACAGGAGATCCAACAACACCAATCGATCCCACTGGGAAAGACTCCTTTCCGTTTGTGACTGAATCCTTATGACTGCCTTCAAAAGTCATGCAGACTGAAGGATTCTTGGCCCATTTAAATGTGTTATTGCCAATATAACTGACACTTGCCAGCTCAGTGAGGGTAGGCTAAGGCAGATGTCCAACCCGGCCTAGAGGAAGTATAGAACGGCTGGGGGCAGTAGGATCAATGTTTCACTCTACCGAGATAACGCATACTTGCTCCAGATTTAGGCATAGATGTTGTAAGTAGAGTGCCTTCTAGCACGCAACAAAGTAGAGATTGCTCTGGAGCAGCCGGAGTTACCCCCACCTCCCCTATTAGCATCATGCTTGCAGTCCCGGTCTGCATATGTGCATTGGGGAAATGTCTTCTGTATTCTGAAGTGAATGGCCAAGGAAAACCAGGGGCTTCATGACCAATATGGAGGATTGTCTATGACAACCATGTACTCCCTTGACAGACTCTAGAGGAATCTCATTATGAGAGATGTTGGGGGAGAAATATATAGGCTAGATTGCAGCCCCAAGGAGAGACCAGAGCGTATGCCCTCTGCACCTTGGGGTGCAGAAACAAGGCCAGATATACCCAACATTTGTGATTGCTATGGGTAGTGAAGAGGTCTGTCTGTGGTAGGCCCCACCTATGGACCAGCTCAGAGAAGACCTGGGACGTAGACCCACTCGTTGTGCTGTGGGAAACTTGCATGATAGTCGGTGTGCCTATGTGTTCAAAAGTCTGCTGGGAGGCAAACTGCTTCCTGAATTTGCTAGTGATCTTCCCTCCCAGACATTATGGGTTTCACCTCTCTCAATAGCATACTACTGATAGGGAGAGTTCCTCCCTGGAGCTGAATATAGGCAACTTCTGCCCTGTTGCTCAACTGCAAGGAGACTGGTTTTCCCTTGATTCTAGGTAGCAAGGTCAAAGTGCTAAAAAGGCTGTTTGAACTTCCAGCGCATTTGAGACTACCAGTTTCCTACCCAACAGAGATCTTCTACCATAAAGTGACTCACACCAATCTTGTTTTTAGAAAGCTATGGCCAGGCACCTGGTTGAGATTATTGCTCAACCAGGCACATTCATCTTGGCTAGGGTTCGAACGATATCAGCTTTACGGATTTCCTCTTCAATGGCTGTCTCTATTTCCTGGAACTGAAAAGCCCTAGTCACCCAGGTAAGAGCAACTGCCGGATGACTGTTGGTCGCCTCGTTACTAGGCTACAGTTGCATTTACTGTGGGCATGGATTTCAGTGATACTATATCCAGTCCGATTGTATAGACAATCAAAAGAGAAACTTTCTCTGGGCTTTGCCATCCATCTGATTAAATTTCTTCAATAAACGAAGAAGGAATTGCCGTTTTGAAGAAAGCGTAAATATGACTTGGCCTTTTTATCCATGTAATGGCCTGCATGAACGCCTGGATCCACTGTTCTACGAAGGAAAAAAACTGAAACCAAGCAGCTCCGGGTCTTCCTCTGATGAAGAGGAGCTATTATCTGCAGGCTGCCCACTCACCAGGGTAGCCCAAGCCCCAGCCCACAGACACTTACATAATGGCAGATTTCGTTCCTAAAGAGGAAACACAGCAGGGCCCCATCAAGACCCACAGAAGGGGCACCCAGGCTTTTTATCGCAATTTAGTGGCCCGAGCACTGGGTCTTCGCACTGGGAGAGGCTTGAACTCAGATGGCTACTGCACTGAGGCAGAGGTAGGGACATAGAACTTCTTTCTCTGCACTGCAGAACTGAATGGTTGAGCACCACATACCAGGGTGCCAGGTTGTTGTTCTAGTGGCTAGAGTAGCAACTAGGAGGGTGCTGCAGCATTCTTGCTGGGGCATTGGCAATAAGACGTCTTATTTGGAACCTTTTCCCTTGAGTGGGTGTGGTATCTGCATTTCCCTGGCTCTTGATTTTTGAGAGCATAAGCATGCGGGGCTGAACACACTCAAAGCAATCCGCATAAGGAGGCACTCTTTCCCTGCAAACTTACCAACATGGTGGTCCCGTACCTTTGAATTTGAGGGTCTTTTTGCATAAGTGGTGACTGACTCATGGCTTGAGGACAGATAGGATGGACAGCTGAAATGACGATAGACAGAAAGGAAAATAGCACTAGAGAGAGAAGGTCTTTTGACATTAAAAAGAGAGGAGAAAAAATATATGCCTTCATACATTTCTCTTTTTTTTTTCGAGTAAAAGAAACAAATGAATGCAGTATACATGTATAAATATATATATATATATATATATATATATATATATATATACACACACACATACATACATACATATATATATATATATATATATATATATACACATACATACATACACACACACACACACACACACACACACACTTTTTTTGGGTGTACTACCTGTTAAAAGTCAGCAGGGGGAGCTCCCTCAGGACTGCATCCCTCATTGCTAGCAACAGTGAGCTTTTGCCCATAAGCAAGATGGCCGGCGCAGTCCGATGATGTCATCAAGACACCCCAGGCAGCATGGTCTAGATCTCCACATGGGCAAACAGAACACAAACAAACATGGAGACATGGGAGGCACTCAAAAGAGAAACAGATCAAGGTAAGGGAGAACACATATGAGACAGCACAGAATAAAAGGGATAGGCAGTCTTGTATGGTGCAAGGAACCAAAAAAGGAAAATTAATGAACTAGCTGGCCCTCCCAAGCCTCAGCCCACAGACACTTACATAATGGCAGATTTTGTTCCTAAAGAAGAAACACTGCAGGGCCCCATCAAGACCCACAGAAGGGGCACCCAGGCTTTTTAGCGCAATTTAGCGGCCCGAGCACTGGGTATTCGCTCTGGGAGAGGCTTGAACCCAGACGGCTACTGCACAGAGGCAGAGGTAGGGACATAGAACTGCTTACTCTTCACTGCTGCGTGGAGGTTTGAGGACAAAAAGAAGAATGGGGGTGGCTAACTATGCCTTTTTTATGCTATTCACTGGTGCTGAGGGAGTGGTCAAGAGGCGGAGCTCTATCACTAGTATGCTCTCATGTTGGCGTCAGGAAAAACTATTTTTCTTACTTTTTGCTAAAATACAAATCCAAAAAAATATATAAAAAAACATTTTTTTCATCAGTTTTGGCCGATTTATATTCTTCCTCATATTTTTGGTAAAAAAATTGCAATCTGCGTTTATTGATTGGTTTGCGCAAAAGTTGCCACATTTATGGGTGATGAGAATTCATTTCTGGGGTTTTTATTTTTTTAATTTTTTACTAGTAATGGCGGCAATCCGTGGTTTTTAGTGGTACTGCAATATTGGGGTGGACATGTTGGACCATTTTGACACTTTTTTGGGACCAATGACATTTATACAGCGATCAGAAATTTAGATGTCCACTGATTACTGTATAAATGTCATTGGCAGTGAAGGGGTTAACCTGCAGTGGGTAGTGAAGGGGTTAACTGTGTTCCCCAAGCATGTTCTAATTGTGAGGGGGCTGGGCTGTTATGGGCATAAGAGATCTAACTGATCCCAGTGACAGGGATCAGTAGATCTCTTATGTCCCCACTGACAGAGCGGAGAACCGCCATGTTTACATCTGCGGTTCCCCGTTCTTTTGCTCTGGCTGCACATCACGGCTCACAGGCAGACATGGGGTCCTCCTGAGCCGCGGGCACACTTCTCTGGAGTGCAGCGCACATGCGCCCCCTAGCAGGAACTCCACAAATCGCCGTCTAATTACGCCGATTTGTGGGACACGTCCACACTGCCGCAGTAAATATACTGTGCGTGGTGTGGAAGGGGTTAAACAGTGTGGATGGAGGAATATTCCTTGCAGGCTAATGTATTCAAGCAGTAATAATACCCACAGCTGCTTAAAACTCTGCATGATGGGATGTAGTTACTGTTCGGATGAGAATTTTCCACCTGGCTCAGTCAATTTTTCAATTATCTTTTGTTGAGCCAGGTGGAGCCATCAGCAGAAATCACATGGACTTTGAGTAATGTATGGCTAGCTTAAGGTCTAATCACTCATTTTAATGCCAATTGACTCATCTCAGTGACATATTTTTTTAAATAAGATCAGTCTGAGGATTTGTTAAGCAATTACAGCCATAAGACATGCATCTGCTGCTGTCTCTTATGAAAACCTATAGCTCTCTTGGAATCCTTTATCATATATTATTTTTTTTTTATTTTCAACAAAGATTATATACTGTAAATGTTGTGCAATACAGATATAAACATCAGTTCAAAACACATAGTATAAAAATAAATCAATAAAGTAAGAACAATACATAATTAAATATGCTTTTTTAAATACGTTTTTAAATAGGGTCCTCATTTCCGAAAGAAAGAAAAACCTGCTATATTAGTTATTAGTGGATTGATTGATGCAAACCTGGCAAATCAGGTCTGGACTCTTGGCAGATTTAAAATGATTTGCTCCTCTAGAAGGTACATTAGCGTAGATTAATTAAATATAGGTTAGATAAAGCTAATTGGGTAGGTTAACTGATTGACTAGATGATATTTTATTGATCAAGTTTGCTGACTTGCAGATTAACTTAAAACCTAATTCATAACATACTAAAAGGTAAAATGTACATTTCTTATTGATGATTACATATTTTATGTGTTCAACAATCCTTAGCTATTCAAGGAGGTGGTAATCAGGAACAGGAAACAATGTTAGAATAATGTATAAAATGCACTAGTTTAACCATTTCTGGTATACTGCGGTAGGGTGGCCCTCCTGCGTGAAATCACATACCTGTATTTGATTTCATGCACGGGGTCTGGGGCATGCGTGCGCGCCGCTTGCGACCCGCTCCCACTGTCATTGGACACAGCAGGAGTCAACTAGTGGGTCCAGTGGACGCAATGTCTGCAGAGACCCACCGATCATTCTGAGGAGAGGCAGAACAGTGGTCTGCCTATGTAAACAAGGCAGACCACCATTCTGCCAGAGGGGAAAATGGAGATCATGTGTTTCTGCTAAGCAGAAACACGGATCTCTGTTTTCCTTTAATCAAACCACATCCCCCACAGTTAGAAAGCACCACCTAGGGACACATGTAACCCTTTGATTGCCCCTGATGTTAATCCCTTCCCTGCCAGTGTCATTTGTACAGTGGCAGTGCATGTTTTTTAGCACTGATCACTGTATTGTCACTGGTCCCCAAAAGTATCACCTAATGTCAGATTTGTCCACTGCAATGTTAAAGCCCCGCTAAAAATCTCTGATCGCAGTCATTACTAGTAAAAATAAATAAATAAATAAAAATTCCATAAATATATCCCATAATTTGTAGACACAGTAACTTTTGTGTAAACCAATCAATATACACTTTTTGGGATTTTTTTTTACCAAAAATATGTAGCAGAATACACATTGGCCTAAACTGATGAAGAAATTTGATTTTTTACATTTCTTTATTGGGTATGTTTTATAGCAGAAAGTAAAAAATATTGTTTTTTTTTTTTTCAAAATTGTGGGTCTTTTTTTGTTTATAACGCAAAAAATAAAAACTGCAGTGGTAATCAAGTACCACCAAAAGAAAAGCTTTTTTGTGGGAAAAAAGAACATCAATTTTATTTGGGTACAGCGTTGCACGACCACACAATTGTCAGTTAAAGCAAGCAGTGCTGTATCACAAAAAATGGCCTGGTCTTAAGGGGGGGGGGGGGGGGCCTTCCAGGGCTGAAGTGGTTAAATACAGAAATGCCTCCAATTAACCTGTAATTAAAGTCCATGTTGGTAAAGATTTGTCAAATAGTTCTCATATGTCATAAAAACACAAAATCTCAGTAAAAATCTCTTAATTTTTCAGTTCACTTAATAATGCCAATTATTTAAAAAAAAACTGATATCATTGCTCTGGTCACAAAGGTTTAAATAAAAATGACATGCATAATGCCATTTCTCAAGTGTATAAACACTCTTAGTTTTTTTTTTCCTGGGTCTCCTTTTAATATTTATTACCTATTGATCCTGCCAAATCCATTTTTTAAATTATTTTCTATGATATGCCAAGCTACCTGGCCAAAGTGATGCTACAGTTGGAATAATAAATATTATAGTAGAAGGACTGTTTACATTGTTAAGATTTTAATACAATTCGTAAAGATTTTTCCACAGTTCCCTCTGATTGATTAATGTACATTGTAAGGATTTTAACAAACCTTGTTGCACTACTTTATTCTGCTCTGTATACAATGCTGTTTGTTTCAGTTTGTCCTTTGGATACTGATTCTGATTGGGAGGATCTGGTTTGTTGTATTCGGCTGATGCACACTTCACATTCTGGTGTGAAAAGTTGTACTGTTTGCATCCTTTTAGAAATAGGTCACCTTTAGGGAGTATCTCAGAAAAACTAGAATTTCTATTGCAAAGATACCTAAAATTTGACTTCTAGTTAAATTAATGGGTCAATAACAAAAGGAGAAAATGACCTGTCCTGGGGTGTTCTGCATGGCAACAGTATAGTAAATGCCAGAAGGTTGCCAAATTTCATAGCATAGCAAAGGCTGTAGATTGAAAAGGAAAGGCAACTTTTAATAAAATTACAATATGGCCTGTGCAGCATTTGTATACACTATATATATATACTGTATATATATATATATATATCTATATATATATATAGATATATATATATATATATATAAAATATTGTAATATTTGACCCCACTTCTCCTGTAGGTCTGTAGTTCACAGGAGTGCCTTTCATGCTCCACGTCTGTGACCCATTATCAGCTGACAGAGGGCTAAAGTCACTCAGTCGGTCCAGGCTCTGGATCAATTCTGATTTTATTGTCAGGATCCATCCAGATTCTTGGACTGGCCGCTGGCTCAGCCTCTCAGTGAGCCACTGGGAGACTGAGCCAGCCATTCCCACCCCCTCCATGGCCAGCACTCCAGTGAGCGCTGAAGGCTGATTGAAGACCAATAACCAAGTGATCAGTGGTGTTTGATTGCTCAATTCTTACTCTTAGAGCTGGCAGAGGACAGATTCAGCATCGGTGACAGATTCTGCATCCACCTTGGTGAGTATGACAGGTTTTTTTTCTAATCCCATACTTCTTTTGTTACATGAATTTGTTTATTTTTTAGTCGAAAGTTACTGTATAAGTTTGAATTCTGTTTTAGGAATGTCCTCACAAATAGAGTTGAGCGAACCCAGACTGTAAAGTTCGGGTCCGTACCGAACTTTGGGGTGTCCGGGACCCGGACCTGAACCCAGACTTTTCAAAAAAAGTCTGGGTTCAGGTCCGGGGTT
>BLSH010339973.1:26495-38916 GCA_018402905.1 Glandirana rugosa
AAAATATTGTTATTATACCGAGATACGCCGATCTTATGTGAAACGGATATCTTGAACCTCTAGTATTCTAGCCGCATAGAGCCATATTATTGTTATAAAATCATCTCCAAGTTCTATAGGCAAAGTGTATTCTAGCCGCATAGAGCCATATTATTGTTATAAAATCATCTCCAAGTTCTATAGGCAAAGTGTATTCTAGCCGCATAGAGCCATATTGTTATAAAATCATCTCCAAGTTCTATAGGCAAAGTGTATTCTAGCCGCATAGAGCCATATTATTGTTATAAAATCATCTCCAAGTTCTATAGGCAAAGTGTATACTAGCCGCATAGAGCCATATTATTGTTATAAAATCATCTCCAAGTTCTATAGGCAAAGTGTATTCTAGCCGCATAGAGCCATATTATTGTTATAAAATCATCTCCAAGTTCCATCGGCAAAGTGTATTCTAGCCGCATAGAGCCATATTATTGTTATAAAATCATCTCCAAGTTCCATAGGCAAAGTGTATTCTAGCCGCATAGAGCCATATTATTGTTATAAAATCATCTCCAATACAATTAGGAGATGATTTTATAACAATAATATGGCTCTGTGCGGCTAGAATACACTTTGCCTATAGAACTTGGAGATGATTTTATAACAATAATATGGCTCTATGCGGCTAGAATACACTTTGCCTATAGAACTTGGAGATGATTTTATAACAATAATCTTTCCCTTAAAGCAACAGCTGGAACCTTTCCCTGTACAACTTGGAGATGATTTTATAACAATAATCTTTCCCTTAAAGCAACAGCTGAAAACTTTCCCTGTACAACTTGGAGATGATTTTAGAATCTAAAATCATCTCCAAGTTCTATAGGGAGAGGTTCCTGCTGTTGCTTAAAGGGACAGATTATTGTTTCTTGCACAAAATTAAAAAGTACATCTACATAGCTGGTTTAAAAAAAAAAAATTCTAAAAACTACATTTGCGGCCAGCGGTGCATTTCTCCAACAAAAATAAAAGAAACAGTGTTGGCTATCTCCTCCTCTTCCACCGCCAGTTTCACCGCCTCCTTAACCTCCAACTCCACATCCACCTCCATTTTTTATTTTTTTAAGTGATTTTAGCTTAAAAATTATTTTAAGTTATTTCCCTATCCCCATTTCTTTGTATGGCACTTGTCCAACTCTTACCCCCATTTTCCTTCCTTTTGCAGACCTCTAGGACATGCCAGGACTTTGTTACAGCCATTTTTGTGCCTAAAAGTTTGGGTCCCCATTGATTTCAATGGGGTTCGGGGTCCGGGTCAAAGTTCGGGTCAACTCCGGACCCGAACCCGGACTTTGTCCGTAAGTTCGGCCAAACCTGCTGAACCCGGACTTCCAGAGGTTAGATCAACTCTACTCACAAATAAAAGAAACAAGTGATGAATTTAAAAAAGTTCCTAAATAACACTTTTCTTTAATTTTTTACAGGTCATGTGACTGTCTTGCTCTTCTTAGGTTCTGCGTGGATTAGGTGGTGGGCAGGACCAAGCCACAGCTCATCACCTTGATATCACCAGTGAACATCTTTCACTCTGCCCTGCAGTGAATGGCAATGACAGCAATGCTCTCTGGAGGTGCAGCTTTCAATCAACGTTATTATCTGCCTTGTCAGGTGGTACTGCATGTGACATAAGCAGCTGAGTGGCTGACAACATTAAACCTCATTTGCCACATAGTCACCCAATTAGACAGTGCATTGAGGTCTGCTTGTAAGTTGGAGACATCCTGCAAGGACGTTATTCCACTGCATAGCTTGGTGTCATCTGCAAACACTGAAATGGTACTTTTAATCCAAGACCTTATATCATTTATAAATATATTGAAAAGTAAGGGTCCCAACACTGAACCTTGGGGTACACCACTGATAACATTAGACCATTCAGAATAAGAATCATTAACCACTACTCTCTGAAATTCTGTCTTTTAGCCACTTTTCTATCCATTTACAAACTGATCTTTCCAAACCTGTAGACTTTACCTTACACATTAGCCATGTGTGGGGAATGGTGTCAAACACTTTTGCAAAATCCAAGTATACCTCGTCCACAGCCACCCCTCTGTCCACGGTTTTACTTTACTTATTTTTTTCCAACAAGAACTCATCTATGTGGTCTTTTATTAAACTCTCCAGTATCTTCCCAGCTATAGAAGTTAAACTAATAGGTCTATAGTTACTTGGTAAGGACTTTGATCCCTTTTTAAATATGGGCACCGCATTGGCCCTACGCCAATCCAGTGGTACTATTCCAGTCATTAAGGAGTCCCTAAAAATTAGATACAATGGCTTTGAAATGACAGAGCTCAATTCCTTTAGGATCAGTGGATGGATGCCATCTGGTCCAGGTGCTTTATCTACCTTTATTCTGTCTAAATACTTCTGTACCATTTCACTTTTGAGCCATTGTGGATCATTTGGGACTGTGTCACTACCACCCCATTAGTGACATGAGCTTCCCCATGCTCCTTTGTATACACAGAGCTGAAGAATGTATTTAATAAGTTTGCCTTCTCTTTGTCCCCAGTCACGCAATCTAGATTATTTTGTAAAGGGCCTACATGCGTAGACCTGACCTTTTTACTATTAATATATTTGAAGAATTTTTTGGGGTTTGTCCTACTATCTTTTGAAATCTGTCATTCGTTGTGAATTTTTGCATCCTTGATTTCCTTTTTACATATTCTGTTATATTCTTTGTAACATTTAAAAGATGATAGTGTCCCCTCATTTTTATATTTTTGAATGCTCTTTTCTTATCATTTATAACTTATTTAACTTTGGCCGTGAGCTGCATAGGTTTTCTTTTTAGCCTTTTAAACGTATTGCCCATGGGAATATACTTTGCAGTGAGTATGCATACAGTTTTTTTTTTAAAATTCCCATTTCTGTTCTGTGTTCATCAATGCCAATATTCCCTTCCAGTCTAAGTCCTGGAGAGCAGCCCTCATCTTTGTAAAATTTGCTCTCTTATAATTAAGTGTTTTTATCTTTCCCGTATGTGTTTGTTGCTTGCAGCTTACATTAAATGAAATCATGTTATGGTCACTGTTACCCAGATGTTCTTTTATATGAATATTGGTAATAAACTCTGCATGGTTTGAGATTACCAGGTCCAGAAAAGTGTCATTCCTAGTTGAGGCCTCAATAAACTGGACCATAAAATTGTCCTGTAATAGGTTTATAAATTTTTGCCCTTTAGCTGTCCCAGCAGTGCCATTACTCCAGTTAATTTCCAGGTAGTTAAAAACCCCCATTATTATCACTCTTCCAGCCCTTGCAGCTCTTTCCATCTGTGCAAGGAGCAGAGTCTCCACCTACTCTCTAACACTGGGAGGTCTACAACAAACTCCAGTGATAACCCTTGTAGTGTGCACACCCATATGCACACCCATATGCACATCACACTCTCCATCAAATAGGTACTCATTCACACTCACTTTGAGATCACTTCTCACATAGAGACAGACACCCCCACCCTTCCGTTTTACCCTGTCTTTCCAAAAGAGAGCATAGAAAGGAGTATTAATAGCCCAGTCATGTGAAGAATGAATCCAAGATTCAGCTATAACAATCAAATCATAATTCTGCTCATGCACCAGAGCTTCCAACTCACCTATTTTGCTTGGCAGACTCCTGGCATTGGTGAACAAACACTTTAATTCACTGTCACATTTTCTGCATGTATGTTGCATATTTTTCATTTTAGTAAAAACAGTACCATTTCAAATGGTTGATTGCAACATGGGAACCTTCATATCATCTTCCTTAGCCCTCCCCCATCTTTCCCTATTCCACCCACCAATAGGGGCTGACCCCTGCCTGACCTGTCTACACCATTATAATCTAATGCACCCTCCCCCCTCAATCCTAGTTTAAATACTCCTCCAGCCTTCCCATAAACCTCTCCCCTAGCACAACAGACCCCCTTCCATTTAGGTGCAAACCATCTTTAGCATATAGGTTGCACCCCAATGAAAAGTCAGCCCAGTGCTTTAAAAACCCAAAGCCCTCCTCCTTACACCAGACCTTTAGCCATGCATTCAGGGCTCCAAACTCCCCCTGCCTTTCATGTGTTGCGCATGGCACAGGCAATATTTCAGAGAATATTGCCTTGGAGAGCCTTCCCTTCAACTTGCAACCTAATTCTTTAAATTGGTTCTTAAGGAGCCTCTACCTTCCATATATTCTGTCATTGGTTCCAACGTGGACCAAGACAGCTGGGTCATGCACAGCCCTTCCCAGTAATTTATAAACCCGGCCCACCACATGCCAAACCCTGGCACCAGGGAGACAGCAAAACATTCAGTTGAGGCGATCCTGGCGAAAAATGATTATATCAGTCCTTCTAATTATAGAATCCCCAATTACCACCAACTGTCTAGGCCTACCTGCACTACCGCTACCACCCCTACTGGATGGGCTGCTCTCCCGGCTGTTAGGGGGAGCAGTGACATCCAGGGCTGCCACCACTGAGTTTGCCACTCCCACATCTTCACTCAACTTGGCAAATCTGTTAGGGTGCTCAAACCCAGGGCTGGCCTTCCTTTTCTGGGAGCCCCTGCCACTCCCTCTAACTGTATTAACCCATCTACCTACCTTATAATCCTGACTTACCCCTCCACCCTCCCCCTTAACCCTACTAGCCACCTCCAGCCCCCACCATGGGGACACATGTTCTGGTGATATATATCTAAGAGAAGATGTTTCCTCACTCACAGGTTGTCTCTGCTTACTTTCATGTCTCTGTAAGAGGAAAGGAATGGGAATCTCCAAAATGGCACACAGACAAAAAAATGTATGGGTAATTGGGCAATTTATCCTATTTCTGTTGTGTTTTTACTTATGAGGTTTATGCTATAAAATTACTCTACGCAGAAGAAATCTTTTGACCAAGTTTGGATCCTAATTGAATACTTTGTCTGAACTGTACGTCTTTTGTGCACTTTGCTTGTCTATGCGTGTTTTTTTTTTTTCTTCTAATAACCTGGTCTCTGCTTTCAGATATTTAGATTCATTTCTCCTGAGGAAGTGAGTGGTTATCTCGTGAAACATGTTGCGATTTAATTTAAAGATATCTATTCTTTGAATCACCAGTCATGTCATGATTCATGTAATTATGGATATCTTATGTATATATATCTTATATATATTTGGGTAATTAGATATTTTAATTGACATTGAATAATAACTTATACCTTTGGATTGCATCTGAGAATAAAAAAACTGACTGGGGTTTTAACCAGTTAATAAAAAACTGATTGACCTTTCTAATTTTAATACTGCGGTAGTAGTTCTCTAGGCTGGCAATTTTGTAAAAATAATTCCCATGAATTAAACATCTTCCTGCAGCATTTTAAGCATAGTTAGATGGAAAAGGGTTGAGTAAGTGAAATAAACTGCCATAACACCACAACAGCTTTGCCATTAAGTGTTTTGCTGAACATCAAAGGTTTTATTAAATCTGACATGGTTATTCCTTTATAGTTAAATTACTATTGCATATTGTTTATGATGTTTGGGTTCTTCTAGCCTTTTCCTGCCTATGGCAATCTCTAAAAAATTCTCACTTCCAAAAAATGAGAGACATATAAAAGTCCAATCCCAGCCAAAGTTTTTTTTTTTTTTTTTTAGATAAAGTGTGGAAAGGATCTCTAGGTGATTCAGGGTCATGGTGAGCAATTTAAAACTTTTTTAGTATAGTGGAAAAGGGTTGTAATGTCTGTCAGGTGTTTAATGCTGTATGGGTAACAATTGGAGAGATTTCATTTTATTTCCTTACCAGGTAACAGGTGACAAAAATAACAGGATATTACAGCAAGTCTTTTAAACAGGGACACAGAAATAGATCCCTGCCTTCTGCACTGCATGCAAACATAAAAAAAGGCTTTGACTGGAGAAAAGCAGGGCACAAACAGCTCAAATTCTGGCCATTTCCTACTAAATCAGACAAAATTTTAACCATAGCTGGACTTGACAAACTTTGAAAAAAAAATCAATGGAGCCAAGTGGAAAATTGGATATTTAGTTGCAGGTGCTGCAGCTGTCTGAATACAATAGTAGGCAGAGGAGGTTCTCCCATCTACACTGTTTAGCGTAGATGGAGGAACCCATGGTATTTCTTTGATTCATCCCATGGGCTCAGTAAAAGAAATATACTGCATGCATGTGTGGTTAACCTTAGATTTTCATCTGTTCTGTATTCATAAATGTAATCTATGTATTATTGGGGGGGGGGGGGGGTGGTGTTAATTAACTAAAGGAAAAGAACACTTTAATTGTCTAAACATGTGCAAGCAAAAATCCAGCTTCTTTCTTTGCATGTGGTTGGGTATTCAGTGTGAACATAACTTCACCCACCCTATTTACTAAGCCTTGCACTTGAACAGTCACTTTACTTATTGAACAACCTTTACGTCTAAAATAAATAAATTCCAATAAGTTTCCCATTAATGTCTAACAGAAAGAATATTTTAAGGGTTCAGTTATAAAGTATAATTTTTATATACATATATATAGTTTAAGCCCTTCGACCGAGACAAATATGAATCACATAAACAAGCGACAAGACTTAGCATAGACCTGAGGTGTGTCTTAGTTGGTATGCCAAGAGAAGGGGGAATACCCAAGATAAGTAATGGATGATTGTGGAGAGGAATGTGCTGAGAAGTGAATGGGAGGGAGAGTATCACGCACTGGAACCAACATTGAACAGAGGTGGGTGGTCTGCTTTAATACCTCCTGGACTCCTCCCATAAATTCAGGCCATCATACTGGCCTTCTTATTTATGGTAGAAGCCCTTTGACCGAGACAAATATGAATCACATAAACACGTGACAAGACTTACAACATAACATAGACCTGAGGCGTGCCTTGGTTGGCTGGTGGGTATGCCAAGAAAATGGGGCAAAAATACTCGGATAGGTGAGCAATCTTTATTGATCCTGTGTTATCATTGAACAAGCTTGGTAAAGGCTTGTTGCATTTCTATCTGAGGGTTTGGAATGTATCGAGTGAAGCAGGCAGATTTCCATCTGCCCAATTTATTAATGACCTGGTCTGGCACTCTGTGCTGAGAGGCAGCTGAGATTTCTCCAATTCAGAAGGAATGTCCAGAGTACCGACCGGGGTCAAGGCCTAGGTTAACCAGAAGGATTCTAATGTGCCTGATGTTCAGGGGGCTGGACGGAAAAGGTAACAATTGGCTAGAGTCTGATAGGTGAGACAGTAATCGGTCGAGTAGCGTTACTGGGCACTAGGCGTTGTTGGTCTGAAAGAGGTTAACGTTGACCCCAGGGCCGGATTGTTGAGTTTTGGAGATTACGAGGTGAAGAACATAGTGGTCTGGAAAGCGAGTCAGGTGATGTCTGTACAGTATCTGGCTGCCGGTGCCACTAAAGGTGAATTTATTAGGTCGCAGAAAGCCGTGGACGGCCAGGTAGATGGCCGCTTGGATGACCAGACTGGGCAGAACCCCCAAATGGGGAATGTGCAAGGATTTTAGACATGTCCCCAAAGATGGCAGTTGTGATGGGCAAGCATTTGCCGTTGCTGCGGGCTAATGCTTCTGGATGCCACGTAGGATGGATATGACTATATGGGCTGTGAACAAAGACAGCTTTCCATGGTCCTGTAAGGACAAGAAATGCAGTATAGCCTGAAGGTGTTATGAGATAGAGCCAGCTGCGTGTGGCAATACGATATGAAGGCTAGGACGCGCTTAATCTCACCTGTTGTTTCTCCAGGGCATGAGGCTAGAAACCTGCAGTAGGCATTCCAGGCAGTGCGATAGGCCTTCAGTGTGTTGTGGGACAATGAGTGATTAATGAGCTGGGTTGCATTGAAAAGGTGTGGCTTTAATACATCATTGGTTGTGTCCAAGGTGGGATAGGAGTAGTCGTTGGGTCGGCTCCAGGTTTCTGATGGAAAAATGAAATAAAATTGAAATGGGACAGTTGCTGCAACGTTGCACTTGCCTGGAATATGCATAGAGTGAACACTAAATTGGTGATGTAGTGACAACTGCACCAACCTGCATAGGAAGGACACGATGGAAAGGGACTTGGACCTACCCTTTTTGATGATGTTGGCAGTAGCCTAATTATCTGTGGTGAAGACCACCGTTTGTCCTGTCCAGGTGTGACCTGAGCAGCTGCCACAATGGGACACAGTTCGAACAGTGACAATGACTGAGTAAAACCGGGGATTAGGAGGATTTGTGAAGGCCAAGGTCCTGCGAACCAATGAAACCAGTGGCCAAAAATTGCAACGAAGCCTGTGGAGGCTGAGGCATCCGTGACTATCTGAGGTGACGAGCTGATGCCGATGGGATGAACATCGATATGCTGTTCTAATTTGTAACAAACTCATCCCACATTGTTAAGTCTGCTATCACTGCTGTGTCTAGTTTGAGAATTTCATCAAGGTCTTGTACTTGAGAGAGGAAAACCAAGAGAAGTGAGATGAAAAATTGAGCATTCCTAACAAGAATTGTAGCTGTGTCTTAATGCACCCTTGCGAAAGGGTAAAGTCGTAAATGACAGACCTGATTTGGGCTAGTTTGTTGGGAGGCAGGCTGGTCTGCATGGCACACATGTCCAGAGTGATGCCTAGAAAGGTGATGGAGTGCGCTGGGTCTTCCACTTTATGTTTGGCTATGGGCATGTTGAGGTTGCTAAACACCACTCTTAATCTGTCCAGGTCTACCGGGGGTATGCCTGGCTGTTCCATGAGCATAAGGTCATCAAGGTAGTGACTGACCATCTGGCACTGGGTCTGGTGCGATAGGATCCACGTAAGAGGCTGGGTGAAGATATCAAACAGTCATAGGCTGCTTTTGGAG
Organism: Glandirana rugosa; assembly: GCA_018402905.1. Taxonomy (NCBI): domain Eukaryota; kingdom Metazoa; phylum Chordata; class Amphibia; order Anura; family Ranidae; genus Glandirana; species Glandirana rugosa. The sequence goes on from BLSH010339973.1 coordinate 35,369, forward strand.
CCGAAGGTCAACTTAGTGGCAAAGTTATAAGCATCCCTCCATTTGATGCCGTGCCTTCGCCAGAAGGATGGTTCGATAGGCAGGAGTTTAAATTCGTCTGAAATGTCTGCTTTAGACAGCCATGCGCCGGCATCTATTTTAATAATGGCCTGAATAGCCAAGTCAACTGACTCATATTTCAGGGAGAATTCCTTGGAAGGAATAAGGGATTTAAGACTTGGGATGTGGGAAGAATGAGGTGCAGACAAATCACACACTAAGCAAAGTTTATTAGAGAACTTGCCCTAGACAAGCCTAACAATGTTGACTCTCCAGGTTGGAAAAGATGACTGTGAGAAAGGGCCAATGATGAACCCTTGGTCTAGTTCAGCCTGTAACAGAGTGTATATGGCCTGTTCATTGATGGCCGTTGACAGGAGATTCTTGCACTCGTGAATGGAGTGGGGTAAAATGATGAGGGCGGTGGGGAAACCTAATGTGAAGCCGTGTATCAGGAAAAAAGCCAGTGAGGGAGTAGGGTGTGCAGAGAGGTAAAACCCCAACCATTGGACATCTTTTCAGCCTAGTCAGGTTTTGTTCACTTGTTTAAAATGTTACATGACCTTCGGGTGCACCCTATGGCACGTTAAACAGATATGAAGTAGCTATGGCTATAGATGCATCCGCCATAATTAAAGTTTTTTTTTCCATAAAGATTTTATTGATTAAAGAAGATAGGTACAATACAGCGTGTTCTGGCACAGAATCTGTTAGTACAGATCAAGTAATACAAATGTGGATGGGTTAGACACTGCAGTTCATTGGAGGATTAACATATTGTTCAACTAGGGACAATAAGCAGAATTATCCATTGCATGGTTATCACACGTAGGTGAGGGAGTATGGCGGTAGAGAGGGTCAGAGGTCTGGTTGTCCTAAGCCCTTGGTTGAAGCGTGGGTCTTTTGATACCAGGCTGGTAGTGGACAGGTCAGGGGGCTTTTAGTTATATCATTGGAGTGTGTAGGGTGGGGCTGTATGATAGGTTATGCTTAACCAAGTGATAGGAGGGGGCCTTGGTGTTAGATTCTTCCAGCCTGGTTGGTACATTAGTGGTAGAGTCAATTCTAGTGTTGTATTGTCAACTTATAGATGGTCTAGGATTCTGTCTGACTACTGATTGATCAAAGTTTAGGAAGGGGTAAGGTGGGGCGGGTGGTGTGTAGTGGGGTGTAGGGAGGGAGATGGGGGTAAGGGAAGGGGAATGGAGGGGGTGGGTTACCATCTCACTCTCCCTCCATGGGAATGGGTAGGGGATTGGTGGAAAAAGTAGGTGTCTCAGTTTAAATATGGCGAGTATGGGGTTTGCCCCATTGTGGTTTTGTTTCATGGGCGAGTATGTGGAAATAGTTTGAGCTTGTTCTTAGATTAGTTTAAGGTGGGGTGGTACATGGGGTATTTCCATGAGTTTTGTTAGATGCGGTGATGTCGGCGTAGTCTGTTTTTGTCAGGAAGTGGGTCCAGCAGGCCCATTTAAAGGGGTATTTTGTGGGTGTATCATGAGCTATCTGTATAAGACATTCCATTTCTGCTATCTTGGTTATCCTGGTCAGCTATTCTCTGATTGAAGGGGGTTGTGAGGTACCCCAGTGGACTTGGATACATTGTTTGACAGCATTTATCATATGCATGGTGAGGGATTTAAGGTATCCGGGACTAGGGGAGGTAGAGTAGTGTAGGAGGAATTGTGCCAGGGAGAACTCAAGAGTGTATGTGATCACTCTTGCAATAATATGATGGAACTCTAACCAATGTGTTTGAATGATGAGACAATCCCAGAAAATGTGATGGAGAGTCCCTTTCTCCTTTTTGCATCGCCAGCAAGTGTCTGGGGTGTTCGGGTTGAATTTGTTGGTGATGATGGGATTAGTACTATAATCTGTCCCTTACAGGAACAGCAGGAACTTCTCCCTTTAGAACTAGGAGATGATTATAGAACAATAATCTGTCCCTTACAGCAACAGCAGGAACCTGACCCTAGGTGGTGTTGGTGAAGCTCCTGTTGGAAGGAGAGTACTTGTTTGATCTGTGCCAACTACACGCACAAGTGAAACACCTTCCTCAGGTAGCCGACAGAACCTTCAACATTATATGGTAGGCCCGAATGCCGCTCAACGAATTGTGAGGCCAGAAGTACAGGCGATAGTAGATTGGGTGGCTGACAATGCCTCCAGTTCCTTCACATTGTCTCCCTCCCGGTCCCTTGATGAAAGCTCAGAGTTGGCACCTGAACCCCATGGCCATCTGTCTTTCACCTCAGCCCCTTGTAAATTAGCCAAGCAGTCTGAGCCCCAAGTCATGCAACAGGCTCTTTAATTTTTGATGACTCTCCTGGTGTGCTTTCCTTGGGCCATCCACATAGCCCTGCCCCAGAAGTGGAAGACATTTAGTGTACCGATGCCCAACCACTTCTGTTGCAGGATGAGGACATGGAAACACCAGAGCAGCACGTCTCTGATGATGACGAAACACAGGTGCCAACTGTTGCAGCTTTGCTCAGTGTGCAGACTGACAAGGAGGGCAGTTTTGAAGGGTGGGTGGAAGATGATTTGGAGGAGGATGATGAGGTCCTAGACCCCAGATGGAATTAGGGTCATGCGAGTGACGTGTGCAGTTTGGAGGAAGAGGTGGTGGTCGCACAGAGGCACCAGCACAGCAAAAGAGGAAGCAGGTTGCAAAAGCGGAGCTAGCGTCCCCTAGACAGTAGGCCTGCTACTACCCCTCGCACCCAGGGACCTAGCACACCAAAGGCAGCTCAAAGGAATTCCCCCGCGTGACAATTCCTCAGACAATGTGCTGACGACAAGACACAAGTGATTTTCAAGCTGTGCAATGATAGCCTGAGGCGAGGCCTAAATGTTCTAAACCTGAGCACAATCTGCATGATCAGGCATCTAAATTCAAGGCACAAGCTGCATTGGAATAATTACCTCAAAATCCAAGAAAGATCTCGGCCTCCTCCTGCTTCCTCTTCTGCTGGTGCCTCGGCCTCTTCCTGCACCTCTACAGTGTCAGTGTCACCTGCCACCCAGCAAACAGAGCATGTGACAGCAATGCCACCATGTCCGCCACCGTCCCCAAGCATTTTCACACGGTCCCATTGGAGATGATACTGGAGAGAAAGAGGAAGTACCCCCCTACCCACCCACGATCCCTGGCCCTGAATGCCAGCATTTCAAAATTCCTGGCCTTTGAAATGCTGTCATTCCGTCTGGTGGACACAGACAGTTTTAAAAACCTGATGGCGATGGCTGTCCCACAGTATGTGGTTCCCAGCCGCCACTACTTTTCCAGACGAGCCAACCCTTCCCTGCACAAACAAGTCGGGGTCAAGATCAAGTGTGCACTGCGCAACGCCATCTGTGACAAGGTCCACATAACCACTGATATATGGACCATTAAAATAATTAACAAAATCTGCGCTTATGGAAAATCAATATAAATAATACACCCGGTGTTCCCTGAAAAGAAATCAATCAATCCAGAAGCCAATGTGTGTATAAGGGGCTGC
>BLSH010339990.1:14812-29231 GCA_018402905.1 Glandirana rugosa
ATATAATAAATGTAATTCCTTTCTTAGGTCCGGAAAAAATTTCGTTAGTTGGTACGACCGGTTTTGGGGGAGACCTCCCTCAGATAAGGTGTAAAAGTGTCGAGAATGACAAATCTTTGGAAAGGCATAAACATCTACTTTAGAAAAAAGGAGATCTGTATTTCTCAGGAAACACTACTGGAATTTCATTTATTGAGTTGTGGTTCAAGTAATATACCTGGTGAATATATAAACATGTACCACTAGTATAGGGGGGAATTAGAGGAGAAGAGTTCTCTCTTATTTAAGTCGAAGGGCAACCAAACTAATAAGAGGCATGGAGGAGCTCAGCTATGAGGAAAGATTGGAGGAACTGAATTTATTCTCTCTTGAGAAGAGGAGATTAAGGGGGGATATGATCACCATGTACAAATATATAAGTGGTCCATATAATGAACTTGGTGTTGAGTTATTTACTTTAAGGTCATCACAAAGGACTCTTTATGTCTAGAGGAAAAAAGATTTCATCTACAAATACGGAAAGGTTTCTAAACAGTAAGAGCTGTGAAAATGTGGAATAGACTCCCTCCAGAGGGGGTTTTGGCCAGCATGGTTGATTGCTTTAAAAAAGGCCTGGATTCTTTCCTTAATGTAAATAATATAACTGGCTACTAACATTTTTAGGCAAAGTTGATCCAGGGAGAATCCGATTGCCTCTCGGGGAATCAGGAAGGAATATTTTCCCCCGTTATAGCAAATTGGATCATTGGCTTTGCTGGGGTTTTTTGCCTTCCTCTGGATCAACTGTGGGTGAAGTATTGTATATGGGATTATTTGGTTATATATATATATATATAAATGTTTTTTTTTTGGTTGAACTGGATGGACTTGTGTCTTTTTTCAACCTGACTAACTATGTAACTATATGTAACTATGTAACTATGTAACTATGTAACGCCTGGCACCCAGCCTGGGTGCTTTTGCCAAACAGTGCCTCTTGCTCTGCAATTCCTTCCAGCAGACCGAGAGCTAATACCGGCCCTTTTACCCCAAGCATTGTGCACAGACAAGATGGTGAGGTAAAATCCAAAGGAATGACTGTTTATGGAACAGAAATACAGGCTTTTATACACTTCAAAAGTAGGTCAGTCACCACGTGAACATAAAAACCAAATATTTACCCAAAATATCACACAAGGGTTAGATAACGAGGTAGAGTTGACACAAGCTTAACCCCATCATGTAGGAGCCTTCAAGAGTTAGTCAAATTAGCCAACAGACAGAAAAAATAGGTGACACAATTAACTCAATCAAAAATGGGAATTCACACTTAGGAGGCACACACTAAATACATAACAAACAGTGATCCCACCCCCACCCCAGACTGTCTGGCATCAGTCTACAACAGCCTATGAGGCAAACTCATACAATGTTCCAGCAGTCTGAAAAGGTGGAATTAATTTATCTTCATAGATTTCTTGAGGGATATTGTTGATAAATATTTCAGTCCCAAGTGGAGGAGCCTCTTCAACCCAGTCTTCAGGAGGGCCACCATATTCCCTCTGACCATTATTCTGTACAGCAGGAGTGTCAAACTCCATTTCCTCAAGGGCCGCGTCAGCATTATGATTGCCCTCAAAGGGCCGGTTGTATCTGTAAGATGATTTAAATTCATTCAGGGCTTTTTTCCTGATAAAATAGGTGCAGGAACTCAACCACACCCCTCCAATGCTGAACCACATCGAATGGTGGGTCTGGCCAAATTGCAGTGGGAGGATCTTAAAGGGGCAATACATACCAGGAGTGCATTATGTACGGAGTTGAGGGGTGTGGTATGCATAGAGCGCAGTTTCAGGGGTGCCCTATGCACAGCATGCAGTGTTCAGGGATACGCTGTGTACAGCGTGCGGGGTTGAGGAGTGCACTACATACAGAGTGCAGGGTTGATGGGTGTGTTATGCACAGTGTGCAGGGTTCAGCTCCCTCAACTTCCGGTTATAAAAGGCCCTGGGTACAAGGGCTACATGAAATGGCCTGGTGGGCCACATTCGGCCTGTGGCCTTGTGTTTGACACATGTGCTGTACAGGATTAATATTACACCTTTCTATCCACTCCAGAAGGGGTGCTTTATTGTCCTTATGCAGAGAATTAACCCAAGCCTCAGTGGGTAGGTGGCTTGTCCCTAGTCCACTCCAAAAGTCTCTTCTGTCCCATTGGGTCTTTCACAACAAGTATGTAACAAGTCCAGGAGAGGAGTGTGAAGGGTACAAAAGTGGGCAGTATGTACAGGAGAGGAGTGTGGAGGGTAGGACAGTGGGCAGTGTGTACAGGAGAGGACTGTGGAGATTATGAAAATGGGCAGTATGTACAGGAGAGGAGTGGGGAGGGTATGACAGTGAGCTGTATGTACAGGAGAGGAGTGCAGAGGGTATGACAGTGGGCAGTATGTACAGGAGAGGAGTGCAGAAGGTATGACAGTGGGTAGCATGTGCAGGAGAAAAGTGCAGAGGGTATGACAGTGAGCTGTATGTACAGGAGAGGAGTGGGGAGGGTATGACAGTGAGCAGTGTGTATAGGAGAGGAGTGTGGAGGGTAGGACAGTGGGCAGTATGTATAGGAGAGGAGTGTGGAGGGTAGGACAGTGGGCAGTATGTATAGGAGAGGAGTGGGAAGGGTATGGCAGTGGATAGTATGTACAGGAGAGGAGTGTGGTCACTGGCAGCAATTATAACCCCAAACATTGGAGTCGCTGGCAGTGATTATAACCCCCAGCTGAACATTGGCCTGGGTAGGAAGGGGGGGGGGGGAGTGCCCAGTAAGCAAGTGGTTAAGAAAAAAGCACATGGGAAAGAAGACCTGAAACGAGAGGTGGAAGAAAGAGAAAGAATAGAGAAGAGGAAGAAAGAAAGGAATAAATGATTGGGGGGAAGGGAAGTAAAGGAAAAGAAGGAAGGGAGAATCTAGACCTAGTGCTGACATACAGGGATCGTTTGTCATGGTGGTTGAGGTGGTCTCGTTATCACCAATGCAAAGATCAAAATGCCTTAAAGTGGATGTAAACCCACCACTCATCCAGTATAAACGAATGGCACAGTATTAATGTATATACAGTATATATACATGAAAGCCTCCTGCACGTATCCCTACCTTGCAAATGTCACCCCCTTCAGCAGTAGCAGCCCCACAAATCTCTGGAATCAGTGTCTGGGTATCTTTGCTGGAGCTAGGTGGGTGGAGTCGTGATGTCACAAGACACCTCTACACTCTCCAACATTCCTTTCCCTGAGTTTTGAGAAACACCCTGTCAAAACTCAGGAAAGTCACCAAATGACTTCAGCATGCCCAATCATGCTGAGGTGTGGAGCAGCCAATCCTGGGGGAGCTGGAGAAGCAAGGAGGGGGGGGGGGTGTGAAGCTCTGTATGCTTGTGCATGAGATAGGGAAATGAGCTGTCAGTCACAACATGGGGGAAGAAACAGGCACATATTTATCGGTGTGTGTGTTTTTTCCTAGTGAAAAAAAGATAAGAGGATTGCTCAGAGCTGGATTAACTCTTTGTGGCAAGACTGGGCACAGATGACATGACATCCTCTACTCTACTAGGCAGAATTGTTAATTACATTTTTTTTTTTTGGGTTTACATCCACTTTAAGATGGGTCTGTGTCAGTCTGGAGACTACATCTGCATACAGATCTCCCTAGGTAACGGCCAAATGTAAAGAGGAGCCTCCATGATTGAAGGAAGTAAAATCCAATAAATGAAAGGGTGGGGGGCCAGGGAAAGTCAGACCGGGGAGGAAAGACCTAGAAGATGATGCTGAACGTCCTCCAGCCAGGAAATGAGGCGGGGCTCTAGCTGACTTGCTGCAGCTTCTAATGCACATTGTGAGAAGCTGACAGTGTGCAGTGAAATCAGAGGAAAACATTTCAGTCCAGGAGAGGAGCCGCTACAACTCTGCGAGACTGAAGGGAAGGTCGCAGGTCAGATTTAAGGACGGTTCACAAAGTGATTTTCCTAAATGTCCCATTAGTCAAACAGATTTATCACCCTGCCTCATATATGTTAATTAATACTATCGTCATTTCTAATTAAGTGGAGAAAAACTTTGCTGATCATAATTTATTGTGCGACCCACAACTGGTCACAGAATGATCTCATTTTTGGGAGATGAGTATTCTGAGTGGGAAGCTCTGCTGGAAGTTGCTGGAGTCACAATAATCATGCACTGAAATAGCAATTTAGCAACAATTCTACTTTTTTTTTTTTTTATTGAAATATATATATAATCAAAATAAAAATAAAGAAATACAAAAAGAAAAAAAAAATAATTTATTTTGAATAAGATTAAAATATATGTGAACTCTAACTGGATGACAGTGAGTTTGCTCTGTGCACTGTGGATCATAATGGCTAATTTTTTTTATTCAGGATATTCTTTTTAATTCATTTATTTTTTCGCTCTTTACCCACTGCAGTGCTGCTGATTTCTTGCAGCCTCTTTCAGCCACTTCCTGTTTACATGCATTCTCTCCAGCATTCCCAACATATGCTTTTTTTTAAAAAAAATTGGAAAATTATTTTTAAATTGCCAAATCACCCAACAGTGAAATTTAAAGTGGACTATGGAAAAAAATAAAATAAAAAATGGCGTATGTGATGTTGTCTGACCTTAGCAATAACACAGTAGTTTATGTGGAGAATGGAGATACTGCGCTACCCAAATTGTGAACCAATCAGCAGCCAGCACGACAATAGTTTGCCATTTTAATGCCCATAACACTAGGCGGGTGGAAACATTTGCCTCCTCCGTAACTTCACGGACATACACTATGAAACACTTTACTACTTGTTCCACCAAGAACGTGCTTTACCTTATCAGCTGTCCGTGCAACAAGCAGTATGTTGGGTGTACCATACGTCCATTTTCAGTTAGGATCAATGAACATATAACAGGAATTCTCCACGAGAGACCCAACTGGGACTACATTTTCCATTATTGACAAATTTGAGGCCCCTTGGCGGGGGGGGGGGGGGGGGGGGTACCAGGGGTGTCTCTCACCTTGAAACTTTCTGGATATTCCAATTAAAGTCCTACTGGCCCTTTGGCATCAATGTGGATTGGGATATAAATGCCTTCATTAACCAGGCCTAGTTTCTATCATATTGCTAAGCTGCTATTGTCCATAACCCCCCTACCCCCTCCTTCCCAACCTCCTTTCCTATTTGTCCCTCCTTGGTGGTCCTTCCTATTGCTCCCTATCTCACCATTGTGTTTTAGCATAGGTAATTGTACTCTCTTCTATTTCCCCATGAGGGGTTATTGAATGTATATGATATTTATATGTTTTTTTAGACCTGTTTGAATGGAAAATTTTCACTTGGGGGGGGGGGCATGTATGATTATATGCCCCCGCCTGGTGCCATGGTTTTGAATATGTACTAGGTATTTTTATTTATTCTTGATATAGCAATGTTATATTGAGTGTCTTTTTAATTTAATTAGAATTTTATTTCAATACACTGATCATCTGGTTATTACACGACTGGTTAGTGTCAGGGATCTAATATCATTATTTTAATTCTCAATGGTGGATAGTTATGTGTTTATGTTTATGACTTTGCGTTCTCCTATGGTGATCCTTTTAGTGTGTATGCGCGGCACTATATCGTGAGAGGTTGCTGACAGGCGCATTAAGGATCACGTTTCGAGCGACGGGCGTCGTACCTAGTCTCCCTGCTGGGTGGAGGTGACGTCGGGCAGGGGATGCCCTATGATGACGTTGGACGGCAGCGTTGCGTTTGAAGACGCCGTCTCCGCCTACCCGGGATATGTACGACAGTTCCTTTCAGGCATTGTTTACATTGGGAAGTGACGCGACACGTTCGTCACTTCCCTTTTCCGTTTTTTATACAGGAAGTGACGCACATATGATTTTCAATGACCGCCCAGCGGTATATTATGCTGGTATTCCCGTTTCATTACATGGGTCCAGCAGAATTCCGGTACATGGCCTGTCTAATAACCTACCACTCTTTTACTTACATGTAAGTATGGTTTTGTGTGTTTTTAACCCCCCCAACCGTGCCGGAAGTTACGCGCTTCTCACCACATGATATTGAGGCTTGGTCTAAGTGGGTACCAATCGGACGAACCATTCCAAATTTGATTGGCCCGTTTATGAACTTCTGGGATCAGGGAGAGGCTTGGAACTCACGCCATGGGCACCATTGGGAGTGGCCTACGGTGGATACCAATTAGGGGTAATTTTCAATTGTCTATATATTTGGCGCAGTGGGGAGCAGCAGACTCATACCCCAGTTGAAGTCTCTTCAGACGAAACGCGTCGGTTGAGGAGAGTCTGCTCCAGTCCATTGCGCCCCTACAGAGTTTTATTTGGAATTCCATGCTGTAATTGTCTTTGTGCATGTAAGTGCAATTGTTTTTATTAAATTTTATTGGTTAAACGTTACTACGCTATGTAGCGCTTTTGTTTCCTTGTGAGGGTATGTACCTATAACCAGCTCAGATTTTCGGTGTGGAGCTTGAGCATGAGGGTTTTCCTCTAAGTGATGGTATCAAGGTACCTGTGAAAAGCTGACCATAATTCCTGAGAGGTGTCCACTTAAAAGCTGGGGAGCCATACCCGCAAGCACCATTTTGCTGTCGATGAGGTCCCTAATCTGCCATTGATTGCTACGCTTGTACCCAGATTAATTCTGGTAAGAGTATCTATTTCTCTTCAGGTGGAGGATCACACTGCATGTGGGTGAAAGTCACTTTTTTTTCGGTCCTGCCAAAAACTGCATCATGTAATCCCAGAAAGGAAGAGTGAATGAATGGGCAGTCATCAATTTTGGACACTATATGCACTTTACTAGCACTTTATATGCACTTTATTATCTGTAAGCAAGGAAGACGGACTATTGCATAAAGCTTTAAAACTCTGGACACTTTTGCACTTTATTATGTAACTGAGTTTTATATTATATATATCATTTGTCTTTGTGGTAACTCACTGCTCCAAGAATGTCAATCATCTGATGGGTTTAAACCATTAGGTATTTAATGTATAGTTCTGCACTTTATTTTTTATTTCTTTAACACAGTAGTTTATGTTTATCTGAGTCCCCCCTTTAACATAACTTTTTACCCAGTGATCTTCCCAATAGATCTATTGTTTTACCATTTCCTGTAACAGGGCAAGCTGTCCACCAAAAGTGACAGCGAAAGGATAAGGATATTCTTCCTCCCACATGGTCTAAGGTAGAAGTCCTTCTCCTTGCTCCAGCCTGGTCTGAGCTAGAAGTTCATCTCCTTGCTCCAGCATTGTCAAAGCTAGAAGTTCATCTCCCTGCTCCAGTGTAGCCGGAGCTATAAGTCCATCTATTTGCTCCAGCGTAGTCAGAACTAGAAGTCCATCTCCTTGCTCCAGTGTGGTTGAAGCTAGAAGTTCACCTCCCTGGTCCAGATTCGTCAGAGCTAAAAGTCCATCTCCTTTTTCCAGCATGGTCAGAGCAAGAAGTCCATATCCTTGCTCCAGCATGATCAAAGCTAGAAGTTCATCTCCTTGCTCCACCGTGGTTGGAGCTAGAAGTCCATCTCCTAGTTCCAGCATGGTTGGAGCTAGAAGTCCATCTCCTTGCTCCAGCGTGGTCAGAGCTAGAAGTCCATCGACTAGCCCAGCATGGTGGGAGGTAAAAGTCCATCTCCTTGCTCTAATGTGGTCAGAGCTAGAAGTCCATCTCCTCACTTGATCTATTATTTTATAATTTCCTATAACAAGTCAAGCTGTCCTCAAAAGTGACAGCGACGGGATAAGGACAAACCAGCAGTTGCTACACTAGTCTCTTTCAGACAAATGTAGTAACTGCCAGCATCATTCACAACACAAGCCACCAGCTATTATTGTAGTCATCTAAGAACCAGCTGGTGGCTACAGGATGATGTGGGCTCAATCTTTTATCAGTACAAAGGGAGCAGAGAAGGCATGGCAATTGGCAAGGAGAGCTGCAGATATTCCTCCTGGCAGCTTTCAGAAGAGGTGGGGGCTGGAAGTTCTTCTCCTTGGTCCAGCTTAGTCAGAGCTAGAAGTTCATCTCATTGCCCAGCATGAGCGGAGCTAAATGTCCATCTGCTTGTTCCAGCATGGGCAGAGCTAAAAGTCCATCTCCTTGCCCCAGCGTGGTCAGAGCTAGAAGTCCATCTCATTGCCCAGCATGAGCGGAGCTAAATGTCCATCTGCTTGTTCCAGCATGGGCAGAGCTAAAAGTCCATCTCCTTGCTCCAGCTTGGTTAGAGCTATAAGTCCATCTCTTTCCTTGTAGCGTGATCAGAGCTAGAAGTCCATGTCCTTGCTCCAGCATGGTCAAAGCTATAAGTTCATCTCCCTGCTCCAGAGTTGTTTGAGCTATAAGTCCATCTCTTTGCTCCATCGTGGTCAGAGCTAGACATCCATCTCCTTGCACCAGCGTGGTTAGAGCTAGACATCCATCTCTTTGCACCAGCGTGGTTAGAGCTAGACATCCATCTCCTTGCTCCAGCATGGTCAGAGCTAGAAGTCCATCTCCTTGCCCAACATGGGCAGAGCTAAATGTCCATCTGCTTGTTCTAGTATGGTTGGAGCTAGAAGTCCATGTCCTTCCTCCAGCATGGTCAAAGCTAGAAGTTCATCTCCTTGTTCCAGCGTAGTTGAAGCTAGAAGTCCATCTCCTTGCCCAGCATAGGTGGAGCTAAATGTCCATCTGCTTGTTCCAGCATGGTCGGGGCTAAAAGTCTATCTCCTTGCTTCAGCTTGGTTAGAGCTATAAGTCCATCTCTTTGCTCCAGTGTGATCAGAGCTAGAAGTCCATGTCTTTGCTCCAGAATGGTCAAAGCTATAAGTTCATCTCCCTGCTCCAGAGTTGTTTGAGCTATAAGTCCATCTCTTTTCTCCATCGTGGTCAGAGCTAGACATCCATCTCCTTGCGCCAGTGTGGTCAGAGCTAGACATCCATCTCCTTGCTCCAGCATGGTTAGAGCTAGAAGTCCATCTCCTTGCCCAACATGGGCAGAGCTAAATGTCCATCTGCTTGTTCTAGTATGGTCAGAGCTAGAAGTCCATGTCCTTCCTCCAGCATGGTCAAAGCTAGAAGTTCAGCTCCTTGTTCCAGCGTAGTTGAAGCTAGAAGTCCATCTCCTTGCCCAGCATAGGTGGAGCTAAATGTCCATCTGCTTGTTCCAGCATGGTCGGGGTAAAAGTCTATCTCCTTGCTTCAGCTTGGTTAGAGCTATAAGTATATCTCTTTGCTCCAGCGTAATCAGAGCTACAAGTCCATGTCTTTGCTCCAGCATGGTCAAAGCTATAAGTTCATCTCCTTGCTCCAGAGTATTTGAAGCTATAAGTCCATCTCTTTGCTCCAGCATGGTCAGAGCTAGACGTCCATCTCCTTGCTCGAGCGTGGTCAGAGCTAGAAGTCCATCTGCTTTTTCCAGCATGGTCGGAGCTAAAAGTCCATCTCCTTGCTCCAGCATGGTCAAAACTAGAAGTTCATCTGCTTGTTCAAGCGTGGTTGGAGCTAGAATTCCATCTCCTTGCTCCAGCGTGGTCAGAGCTAGCAGTCCATCCCCTTGCCCAGCATAGACAAAGCTAAAAGTCAATCTCCTTGTTCCAGCATGGTCGGAGCTTGAAGTCCACCTCCTTTATCCAGTGTGGTCTGATAGTGGTGGGGAAGGAGAGGTGTTAGCTATCTGACCACACTGTTCAGTAATCACAGCACAGATATAATTTGGGATGATTGTTGTGTGCTTTGGGTCAGCTGAGGATTTAACAAGCTTTTTTTAAATTCTGGGGAGACTTCTTAATATGAATGGTGCCCGGGCCATAATCACATCCATTGCTCTGTACATTTTTGCTCTATTTTTCAGGGACGGATTTGTTTATGCCAGAAGCAGAAATAATAATTCATCTGAAATCACAGAGAGATACAACAAGAATATTTCATGTGTCTCAGTGTCCGATTCCCGCTGCTTCTGTTAGATGAGCCATTGCATGGTTTACCTTACTGCAGACTTTCCCCGGCATCAGAAAAAGCCTAATTCCGACTCCGGGGGAAACCTGTCATTATTAAAGATAATTAAAAACCAGCATTTCCCTATGGAAGCTCAAACTCTGCTGGTAAGACCTCTGTTTAGGTCCTTCTACAACAACTGATGATTTGGACCAGAAATCCAGTAATAGGAAGTGGTAGGGTAAAGTGTACCTGTAATGCAAAAGATGGTGCCCAAGAGTAGACACCACAAGATATCTATTCCCTGAAAACCCTCTCCTGTGTGCCCCTCTGAAACGGTCATTCCTCCATGTCCATGGGAACCCAGTGGCCAAAAAGGGTGCTCTGTGGATTGAGGAGGCAAGGCCAATTTCAGTTAGCCCCTTAGTAACAAAAATGGAACTCGTTTTAGAGAGGCAAACAGATGAAGGTTCTTCTCTGGCTAACAAAGGTTAGGAGACACCATGCTGTGGCCGCTATTAGCCTGGAATGAAATGGAACTTAGCTGTAATGAGCACCACAAACAGAAAATACTATCTAATTCATCTTTAAAATGCCCCCATCCATGTCTCCATGCCCCCCCCTCAAGCATTTCTAGCCATGGCCATCTTGAGTAAGGGCAGATGATTTGTGTAGCATTTATTTCCTGGAATCCATCTTCCCGTAACTCAGGCATGCAGGCAGCAGGGTGTGCTTAGCTGAGAAGGCCCCTCTACCCATGAAGACTCCTGGGATGTATGACATCATTTTGGCCTAGACCAGAAATCAGGAAGTTACTGAAGAAATGAAAAAAAAAAAGTGTAAAAACAAGTAAATATAATATAACTTCCTATCTGTTTACAGTATTTCCCCAAAAATAAGACCTACCCGAAAATAAGACCTATTGTGATTTTGATTTTCGAAGAGGACTGCAATATAAGCACTTCCCCAAAAATAAGCCCTAGTTAAAGTCCTTGTAAAATCATGTAATCTGTGCTGTAAATTGATTATATAATGTCTATTGCAGCCTTTCTCAACCTTTGCAACACTGAGGAACCCTTAAAATAATTCTCTGGTCTCAGGGAACCTCTGCTAAGAATTAAAAATCTACAACGCATGATACATTAGTGTGATGGTCAATGGGAAGAATGCTCCTCACACTTGTGGTCATTGGGAAGAATTCCCCCTTACAAATAGCTAAAAAGATCAATGGTGTCATTGGGAATTTATCTGAGAGGTAGAAATTGACCATTGCTCAAGGAACCCCTAGCAATCTCTGGAGGAACCCTGGTTTATTGTGTGTCTTTATGTAACATTATTGTGGAAAATACCACACAAGACCCGTTGGAGCGCTTCACCCCTCTCCTCCTGGCTGATGTCAGTGGCTCCTCCCTCTGCAGTGCTCGGGGCGGGGCTGATGTCAGCGGGGGGATCCGCTGTCAGCTGAAAAAGGGTCACAGAAGTGCAGGACGAACTGCACTCCTGTGATCCATAGAAGTACAGCCAAACAAGCTTTCCCCGTACGTCTCCTTTAAGCTTAGGTAAAAACTATACAATTTGTCTGAGCCAGCTACAGCCCATCCAAAAACGAAACTGACATAGTAGCCCCACTCCAAACATGTCATAAGCAGAATTGAAGACAATCCTGGGGGAGGTGAGACTGAGGAAATGCTTCCTCCTGCCTGCAGCAGACTGATGACATCATCTGAGCCTAGGCAGAATCACTGATTGCAGTTTAAGGACAGCCTTTTAATGATAAAAAGGTGGAACTTTTCTGAAAAACGATCCTGTTGTTGTATATTGTGATATGTCAGGAATTTATTTCTTGTAAAATTACAATGGTGACCAAGGGGTGACCATTGGAATTACAGAGGTGGAAATTCACCTAAAAATCCTATTTGTGTTATATCCTATGATGTTATAAAAAAAAAAAATGACACATTTGTAGCCAGTGGCATAACTAGAACCTTCAGGGCCCCGGTGCAAGAAATCATTAAGGGCTTTCCTGACCAGGGCCAGCTCTACCACTAGGCAGAGTAGGCGGACGCCTAGGGTGCCCTGCCACTTAGGGGCGCCTGGCCACTATTGATCTGTCACTGGCTGCTCTGCGTTGATTCATGTAAAACTGACACTGTGTAACTGAGATAATGAGATTGTATTATCACATGCCATTTGCAAATGTATATAGAAATAGTGACTGATCTGCCAAATACCCACCTCTGCCCCCCCCCCATGAGGCTGTATTTGATGGGCACAGGTGAAGCTGTATTTGATGGGCATATGTGAGGCTGTATTTGATGGGCACAGGTGAAGCTGTATTTGATGGGCATAGGTGAGGCTGTATATGATGGGCACAGGTGAAGCTGTATTTGATGGGCATAGGTGAGGCTGTATTTGATGGGCACAGGTGAAGCTGTATTTGATGGGCATGGGTGAGGCTGTATATGATGGGCACAGGTGAAGCTGTATTTGATGGGCATAGGTGAGGCTGTATTTGATGGGCACAGGTGAAGCTGTATATGATGGGCATAGGTGAGGCTGTATTTGATGGGCACAGGTGAAGCTGTATATGATGGGCATAGGAGGGTGTATTTGATGGGCACAGGTGAAGCTGTATATGATGGGCACAGGTAAAGCTGTACTTGATGGGCGCTGATCAGGCTGCATTTGATTGGTGCTGATCAGGCTGGGCAGGGAAAAGGGGTGGAGTCAGGGGTGGAGCCAAGGGGGCGGCAAAATGAGGTTTCGCCTACGGTGTGAAAAATCCTTGCACCAGCCCTGTTCCTGACCCCCAGCCTGGGCCCTTCCCTACTAGCCTGATGGTGGAACGCCATGGCCTGGTCGCAAGTGCGACCTTTGTGACCCTGGTAGTTGACACATTTACCTGCCCCTTCCCCACTCTCCACCCTCACAGATCTGACAGATACCCCCGCAGCAGCCAGCGGGAACCCGGCAGAGCTCTGAGGAATGAGGGGGCAGCAGGAGTAAGCATGGGGGGCAGCAGAAGGAAACTGGATATGAGGAGCAGTGGGGGCGGCTGCATTTAGAGGAAACAATCTGCCCATTCTCCTCCTGCAGCAGCTGAATACCTGCTTCTCCTCCTCTCCCTCTCACAGGCATTTAGCAGCTGCAGGAGGAAAATGTACAGAACGGTTCCCCTCTATGCAGCCATCCCTGCCTCTCCTCCCTGCAGAATGAGGCCGGGTCGCAATTGTGACCCCTGTAACCCCTGTAGATATGCCACTGGTTGCTCTGCACAGGCCTCAATGATGAAAATCTCTGGGAACGGCGGATAGTAAAACATAAGTATGCCGCGTCAGAGCTCTGTGATATAATGCGATTCGGGGGGGAGGGGGGGTAGTCTCAGCTAATATCTCACACACCGAGCTCCTCATATATTCAGGACAAAGTTTTTGAACCTGCAGAATAATTTAAGTTCTTTCAGTAAATCTTCAGGTTGTGCTCACTGCAGAGACAGCAATGAATTACACATAGGGAAATAATACAACCCCCCTTCAATTTTATACAGAAGGGGTGTGTGTGTGGCGGTGGGGGGGGGGGGGGGGGGATAAAGTATCTCACAAAAGTTAGTACACCCCTCACATTTTTGTAAATATTTTATTCTATCTTTTCATGTGACAACACTGAAGAAATGACACTTTGCTACAATGTAAAGTAGTGAGTGTACAGCTTGTATAACAGTGTAAATTTGCTGTCCCCTCAAAATAACTCAACACACAGCCATTAACCACTTGCCGACCGCAAACCGCAGGTTGACGGCGACAAAGTGGTGCGATATCGCAAATCGCCGTCATCTGACGGTGGCTGCGAGATCGCGCACTGTGAGCGCACGCGCCGGCAGAGGCGCGCCCGCGCGCTCAGTGTGTTCGGGGAGGATCAGGGAGCGGGTGCGGCGGCTTTGATTGCCGCCGGCTACCCGCGATGCCCCCCCCCCAGAGTGAAAGAACGGAAGTCCGTGTAAGTAAACACGGACCTCCGTTCTGTGAAGGGGGAAGGGCTGTGATCGCTTCCCTTCCCCTGCTAGGGCAGTCCCCCCACAGTTAGAACACGCCCAGGGAACACTGTTAACCCTTAGAGCGCCCCCTGCAGGTTAACCCCTTCACTGCCAATGGCATTTACACAGTAATCAGTGCATTTTTATAGCACTGATCGCTGTATGAATGCCAATGGTCCCAAAAAAGTGTCAAAATGGCCCGACATGTCCGCTGCAATATCACAGTACCGCTAAAAATCGCAGATCGCCGCCATTACTAATAAAAAATAAAAAAAAAATAAAAACCCCAAAAATGAATTCTCATCATCCGTAAACGCGGCCACTTTTGCGCAAACCAATCAATAAACGCAGATTGCGATTTTTTTTATCGCAAATATGAGGAAGAATATAAATCGGCCAAAAACGGTGAAAAAAAATG
>BLSH010339990.1:76799-90351 GCA_018402905.1 Glandirana rugosa
TGGAAGGTCCTGTCGTCCGGATGAAGGGCGGGACACTACCCACCTCCTCTTACATATGTAATCCACCATTCACGGATTTACAAACTTATTTGGAAACACTTAGCCATCCCTCTTACTGAAATGTTGTTGACTCCTCGTTCCCCATTCCACCCCGGAAAATTGGTGAAGGGCGGGCCGCATTTCTGTTTACTGCCCCAAGTAATAGGACTGACCTGCAGATGACTGCAGGAGTCCTATTAGGCGCTAGCGCGCGGGGACCCCCGCGCTTAGCGCCGCTAGCCACCACGGCACCCAGTCCGACTGGTGATTGGTCACGGCTGATCACATGGTAAAAGGCTTCGGATCGAAGCCTTTTACCTCGGTCGGTAATGCGGTGGGTCAGCCTGACCCACGGCACCACCGATCGCCGCGATTCGCGCCCCCAGGGGCGCGCGATCGCGGATTATCCTGAGGACGTCAGTAGACGTCCAGTCAGGATAATGAACCCCGTCATTTGTCTTTACGCCGGGCGGGAAGTGGTTAAAAGGCCCCACCTTACCCCTTGCTCCTCAGTTGTTGTAAAGTCATTCTCCCTACCGATTCACAAAGGTTTATTCAAACATTTAGGCACTTACCACCTAATGTATACATTCTCCTCCACCCATCACAGGGCGGGAAGTAGGCCTGCTGTCCTGGAAGGTTCGTAGAAACACCATTACCGGTGAGTCTAACCGTCGGTTTTCTCATCTCACCTTCCAGGACGGCAACACCTGAGAGGATAATAAAGAAGTACACAGGCCTACCTTAGGGTGGGACCACTGCCTGTAGCACTTTTCGACCGAAGGCTAGGTCTTGTTGCGAAAGGACCTCCACATGGTAGTGCTTCAGGAAGGGGTCTTGGCTGGACCAGGTGGCTGAGCTACGAATTTGCTCCCAGGAGGCTCCGGCTTTTTCAGCCCAGGAGGTTGCTGGGGATCTAGCTGAATGTGCTTCCAACTTTTCTGGTGCGGGTATGCCTGAGCTCTCATATGGTAATGTAATGGCTTGCCTTATCCACCTAGAGACTGAAGGTTTTGAAGCTTGCAGTCCCTTCCTTGGTCCAGAGAAGAGGATTAAAAGCGGATTCGATTTTCCAAATTCCTTTACCCTCTCTAGATAAGTGAGGGGACATCTCCTGACATCTAAGCAGTGAAATCTCTTTTCCCCCTCATTTTTTTGGGTTCTCACAAAATGGTAGTGTGTGTGGTAATGGATAGTAGTGTCATTACCTGAGTCCTATGGAATGCTGCTGACACCTTGGGCAGATACAGAGGATCTGGCCTAAGGATGATCCTATCTGGCAGGATCGACAAAAATGGTTCTTTGATGGACAGACCCTGTAAGTCCTCTACATTTCTAGCTGTAGTAATAGCTAGGAGGAAGGCTAATTTTAAAGTCAGAAATTTAAATGAAATTTTTTCTAAAATGTTCAAAGGGGTGACTAGGTAACGCCTCTAGTACCCTTGTTAGGTCCCAAGGCAGGAACCTATTTTTTGTGACAGGGGTAGCCCTATGTCGGTCCACCAAAAACCTTCTAATTAAGGGTTCTTTCGCTATCCCTAGCGTCAAGAAAAACAGAAAGGGCTGCCACTTGTACTCGAAGAGTGTTGACAGCCAAGCCCTTCTCTACTCCATCCTGCAGAAATTCCAGGATTACAAGAACAGAGGTGGAAACAATTTGCTTTCGTTTACACCAAGTACAAAAGATTTTCCAAACTTTAAATTTAATTTTTTGTGTTACAGGCTTCCTACTCAAAAGG
Source organism: Glandirana rugosa (assembly GCA_018402905.1). Taxonomy (NCBI): domain Eukaryota; kingdom Metazoa; phylum Chordata; class Amphibia; order Anura; family Ranidae; genus Glandirana; species Glandirana rugosa. The sequence goes on from BLSH010339990.1 coordinate 78,578, forward strand.
AGAGAGTGTCTATCACTCTATCTGAGCACCCTTTACCCCTAAGGATCTGACACTCACTAACCAGGCCGTCAGATGGAAAAACTCTGGTCTGGGGTGCAGCACTGGACCCTGGGATAAAAGGTCTGGAAGGACCGGTAGTTTCCAAGGAGAGGCTTCTGACAGCGTCTTCAAGGTTGCAAACCAAGCCCTTTTTGGCCACCATGGGGCTACTAGTAGGAAAAGGCCAGAGGACTGGTTGATGTAGCGGGTGTAGAAGGTAATTTGTCAGAGACCTCTTGAGCTTCGCTTGGGGAATCTGCAAGAGAAGAGGAAACAACCAACAGTCACTCTTCCTGCCCCCTCTAACATGGCTGCAGGCACCTAACCCCAGAGGTGAGTGCATGGGGGTATACCAGGGACAACTAAGGACTAGCTTGGTGTCACCCCCCCCCAATAAAAGGTAAAAGGCTACCTGGGCATGCTCCACCCTCTTCCTGCCATGAACAGGGAGTTCCTATATCAGAGGGAGGCTTGGAGCGTGCTATGTCCTCCCCCTGGTGATTCCCACCGTCCAGGCTACAGCAAAATGGCGCCCACTGCACATGGGGGAAGACAGGAGGAGACCCAAGCTGCTGAACGGTGTGCAACGGCGGGGGACCATCAGTTACACCCAAACAGCCTGCACAATGCAGTGGAGGCGACCTATGAGAAGCTCTGAGGCGGCAGGTTAGTGCAGCCCTCACCGGCGTTCCTAAACCTGGCTCACAGGGGGACCATCTGACTCTCTGGTCTTCAAATCAGAGGAAAAAAAAACAAACGTTTCGCTCTGGGAGAAACACAATCAACACTGAGGTACAAGGGGTAAGTTGGGGCCTTTTAAACAGCTGTGTTTCCTGTAGGGAAGAGCCAATCATTAAGTGTTGCCGTCCTGGAAGGTGAGATGAGAAAGGGCTGCTAGCTGAACACCAGAGGAATATTTCACATCACCTCAGCAGATAATATACAAAGAAAAGGTGCAGCGCAACCAGAAAATGTCCAAAAAGGAGAAACCAGCTCCCCGATTAAAAGTCCATAAATAGTAGAGAAATTCCAATAAGTAGTATGAAAATGGGAAACGTCTGTCACCTCAGGTGACTACGTCCACCACCATGGGCGTCCGAAGATAGGGGCAAGGGGGGCAATTGCCCCCCCCCCCGGAATCAGGGATCGGATCGGGGGTTGCCCACTAGGTCCTTATCCTCTTGGGCTATGTATGAAGTCTCTGATCCTCTCGTGTGCCATGTCCAGTCTCAGACCATCTCCTGTAGTATGTCTGCAGTCTCTGACCATCTCCTGTAGTATGTCTGCAGTCTCTGACCATCTCCTGTAGTAGGTCTGCAGTCTCTGACCATCTCCTGTAGTATGTCTGCAGTCTCTGACCATCTCCTGTAGTATGTCTGCAGTGTCTGATCATCTCCTGTAGTATGTCTGCAGTCTCTGACCATCTCCTGTACCATGTCTGCAGTCTCTGACCATCTCCTGTACCATGTCTGCAGTCTCTGACCATCTCCTGTACCATGACTGCAGTCTCTGACCATCTCCTGTACCATGACTGCAGTCTCCGACCATCTCCAGTAGTATGTCTGCAGTCTCTAACCATCTCCTGTACTATGTCTGCAGTCTCTGACCATCTCCTGTACTATGTCTGCAATCTCTGACCATCTCCTGTACTATGTCTGCAGTCTCTGAGTCTGCAGTCTCTGACCATCTCCTGTACTATGTCTGCATTCTCTGACCGTGATAATGTCAAAAAGCGGCATAGCATGGGTGACCTTAAAATGATGCCCCCCCCTGAAAAAAATTCTGCGGACGCCCATGTCCACCACCAATAGTAAATCAAGCCTCTCACCTCAGGGTATTGACCCCTGAATCAACAGGGTGGTCACATGCACTTTGCATAACCAGCAAGGGTTAAATATGGGTGAAACCACAAGGGATATCCAGCTAGGAAATCTGAGCAAGGCAAGTCCCCTGATGAAGCCAGCATCATGCTTGTTGAAACCAATAGTTGGTCCCGATTTTGAGGGCAATGGGATAGATAGACCTCAGATGTATCCTAGGAGTTTTAAGGGCAGTAGAATAGATACATTTTGGGTATATTCCAAGGATTGAATGGATGGTTCCTTGCCCAGGAGTGGTAACATCTGGTGGTGGATGTACACAGATGGACCCCTCTCCTTCAGGCTGTACTTGTGGTAGGATTGTAACTATATCTCTGACTCTGAGACATGACTAACCAACCCATGGCTGCACAGTCTCTTGGGTTTGTCCCATTATTGAGCAAACTTCAATATTAACATACATATGGGACTCACAGTGTGAGTTACCCCTCCTGGGCAAGGAACCACCCATTCAAACCTTGGGAGATACCCAAAGTTTATTTATTCTACTGCCTTTAAAACCCCTAGACTTTCGCCCAATTTCCTTACTCAATTCGGACACTAAAATTTATGCCAAAATTCTTGCCAACAGAATAGCCCAAATCACACCCTCCCTAATCCACCCTGACCAAGTGGGTTTTGTCCTGGGGAGACAAACCTCTGACGGCACACGTAAACTCATAAATGTCACACAATGGGCAGAGCATCACAAAATCCCAGCACTACTCATCTCCTTAGACGCCGAAAAGGCCTTTGACAGGGTCCATTGGCTTTACATGAAAGAGACGCTGGCAGGATTCGGCTTTTCTGGCCGAATCCTGTCAGCCATCTCCACCTTATACACCTCTCCAACAGCGAGAGTGTGGACTAATGGATTCCTCTCAGCCCCTTTCTCTATAACTAATGGCACCAGGCAAGGATGCCCATTATCGCCTCTTATCTTTTCCTTGCTTATTGAGCCCCTTGCAGCCCATATACGTGCTCATCCTCTCATTAAGGGCATACAAATAGGTCCCACCCAACACAAAATAGGATTATACATGGACGACGTAGTCCTTACCCTATCCAACCCTCTCCACTCTCTCCCTCCTCTGTACAACCTCCTAGAACATTTTGGAACCATCTCCCTCTACAAGCTTAACAATTCCAAATGCCAAATGCTTCCCGTAGGACTGAACCCAGCAATCAAAAAACAGATACTATGCGCTGTTCCCTTCTCATGGGCCCCTTTATCCTCCCTGAAATATTTGGGAGTCCAGATCACCTCGCCAACCTCGAACCTTCTCTCATCTAATCTAGCAACTCTTATGGCTACGTTAGAGAAAGAAGTGAAGAATCTATCATCAACCTACACAACATGGGCGGGCCGTATTGCCCTGGCAAAAATGTTCTTATTACCGCATATTCTTTATTTATTTAGATCCCTCCCTATCCCAATTGTCCCAGCACATCTTAAGAAACTGCAAAAACTAATAAACTCCTTTATCTGGAACGCCAGACGTCCCAGGATTAAATCATCAACACTCCTACGTGCAACTCAATATGTGGGTCTGGGAGCCCCCAACGTGACTACCTACTACAAAGCGACTATCTTGACCACAATGAAAGAATGGTGGAACCCTAAACAACATCCTCCCACATGGCGACAAATCGAAGCTACTGCCTTAGGCAAAGACCTTAAACACGTTCTAGGCGCAATGGTTATATCTCCAACTGCAGAAAAACATTTCCTAAGCTCTATTACCACAACTCTTAGAGTGTGGCGCTCTATCAATGGTTCCCATAATTCAGTCTCCAACAGAACTCTTCATAAACTTCCTCTATGATCCCTAGAATACCTAATCCCACACCTCTCTTTAACCTCCTGGGTTGCAGCTGGCATCTCCACCGTGGGCCACCTTTATCAACAAAACCACATACAATCCTTTCAATCACTGAAGGATCGATACTCCTTGGATAAAGCCTCTTTCTATAAATACCTCCAAATTAGGCACGCTCTTCAATCCTTAAGAGACCCTCAAGGTCACATAGTGGAGGATATACTCAACTTGTTTGAACAACCGAAAACTCCCTGGAAAGGGATATCTCCAATCTATAAGCTCCTCACCAAACCATCTTCTACAGAAAAGACTTCATCCATGCTAAAATGGGAACACTCCTTACAGTTCGAAGTCTCACAAACCCAATGGCATGTAGCGGCATCGGCGCCGCTCAAACACTCCAGATGTATTACTCATTGGGAATCGGCTCAAAAACTACTACACCACTGGTACATCACGCCCACCCAACTAGCAAAAATGTCTCCAGAGCACTCCAATCAATGCTGGAGAAATTGTGGCGCAGTGGGCTCACTTCCACACATTTGGTGGCATTGTCCATTTTTAAATAAGTTCTGGGAGGATGTGTTCAAACTCGCAACGACAATTACTGGAATAACTATAACACCAAGCCCACCCCTGGCCTTGCTGAACATGAACCTGCACCAATTTCTGAAAGAGTTCCAATGCCTTCTCACCCATCTCTTCACCGCAGCTAAATTATCTATAGCACGCAAATGGAATACAACCTCTCCCCCATCCGTACAATCCACCATTGACATCTTGAACGACCATGCCCACTACGAATACATGTTTGCCAAAGCAAATCTGCAATTGACCTGATTTTTTCGCAGATGGAATCCCTGGCTCCAAAACCCTAATGGAACTTTGAAACTATAGCAACGTTCACCTGCCAACACTCACGGATGACTTTCTGTCTTTCCCGCCAACTCTCCTCAAAACAATCAACACCGACAATGATAGAACCTTAATTATAAGAGGCAGTTAACCGCCTCCCCTGCTCATCACTATCTCTCACAGAAAATTCTATTTCTGAACCGGCACCAACCTACCCTCAACCTATCCTGAACCGCCCGCCCCCTTACACCTACTCCTCCTTAATCCCCCCTTGTTCCTATTACCCTCCTCATATCCAAGAAGGTTTACATGGACTACCACGACCTGCTTCCTATGTTCCTGTTCTCAACTATAGGTTATTACAAATGTTACACTTAAAGTTCCATAAAGTCGTTAAGCTACTTGAGGTTCTTACAAAATTCGAAACTCCCTCAAACAAACTTTGAGGACACTTATTCATTTGGGTTAAGATGAGCCCCCCTATATGACGCAGCAGGTTCCCATTAGGGGCGTCTGGGGCTCACACATATTGTTTCTCTATAGAAACTCCCGACATTCCATCAACTTAGTTATTGAACCACATCACATCTAAAACCTATAAGATCATACAGAACCTCAGGTAAGCTTTCTTAATATTCTTCCTCGTTGTACTGCTTACTGTTTGCAGATTTGCAATGTAATGGTTACTTATAAACTAACCTTGGCTAATGTTACCCTGTAAACCTCCCTTATCTTGTTAATTTTCAATAAAAACATTGAAACAAAAAAAAAACCCCTAGGATCCATCCAAGGTCTGTCTATCCCCTTGCCCTCAAAATTACAAGCAACTATTGGTTTCATCAAACATGATGCTGGCATCATCGAAAGACTTGCCTGCATCGGAGGTATCGGAGCTGGATATCCCTTGTAATTGTACCCTCATTTAACCCTTTCTGGGCAAAGTGCATTTGACCATCCTGTTGATTCGGGGTCAATACCCTGAGGTGAGAGGCTTGATTTACCATATTTTTGGTGGAAGTGATCATCTGAGGTGAGTGGTGACTGACGGTTCCCACCTTCACACTACTTCATGGAATTTCTCTACTATTTATGGACTTATAATTGGGAAACAGGTTTCTCCTTTATCCAACAATAAACAAAATCACTCCACCCAGTAAATGGTAAAACACAATCACAGAAAAGTTACAAGCTGGACACCGATAGGTAAAATCTCATAAACCTGGTGGCAAAAACATAAAACATCAAAGTGTGGCGCAACCTGTGAGAGATAAAGAGTCCATATAAAAAACGTCTCCCATAGAGATAAGAAAGAGCCAGTAAATAGATGGGGGGGGAGGGGCTGACATTCAGGTGCTAGCGGTGTATAATTCCGTCACCAGGAGCACTCATACCCGCTCACCTCATATACTTGACCCAAACAGTCAACAGGTCGATCATATTGCACCAGGGGCATACCTAGAGCATTTGGCACCCGGGGAGGATCTTATATCTGGCAACACCCCACACCCCCCACCTGGCAATAATCTAAGTGAAATACAGCTGTGCGCACACTTACCACAGGGGTGCTTGTTTGCAGGACAAGAAGGTGTGGTATGATGTGCTTGGTGACAGTGGACTCATTCCTAGCGTGCAAAGTATGAAGAAAAGCGTGGTTCTGCAATGTGGAACGCACGCCAACCACAGGGACCAGGAAATAGTGGGCACTTCCTGATGCCCTATGCATCATTTCCCCTCCGCCACCACCTTTGTGGAGACCGCTACTAGAGGTTAAAGCTCCCCATGCTTGAAAAGAAAAACAGAATCACTGAATAAGTGGAGCTGGCCTGACAACCCCCCCCCCCAATGTGTGCCACATGGGGCAGACGGGCCCCCCAGCGCGCTCCCCCGTCGGTACGCCACTGTATTGCACTATCCCTATCGGGTGATAATAAAGACAACGGCACCCTCAGGTCCTGGGCAGAGAATTCTCAGTGCAAACCGATGCACCCAATTGTTACATGGAATCAAAAACAATACATAGGGTGCCAAATTTATTGGCTAAAACAAAGTAAAAACTCTCACAAGGATGGCACTTTTCCTAAAGTCCTATGTAAATTCCAATCCACAAACAGCCAAACTTTAACCAAACAGATGGCTGTGTGTGACGTAGACGGCATAACTCCTCCTCCCGTACGCGTTACATCCTGGGCGGGACTTTGTCAGCGCTGTACTTTATTACACGTTTATGTCTTTAATCTTTCATAGAGTTTTGAGTGTAGTTTTTGTGTGCCTGCTAAGCTTTACAGAAAGGTAAACTGGTGGTGTCAGGGACGGTGAAGCCCCACATAGGGCTGGGCCAGAGCAGAGAACCCAAAATACCGGCGGCTCCTGCAGGGGTAGCACAACAAATGAAAGCCGAAAAAAAGAAAACAAAATGCAGTCATCACATCTAAGAAGTGGTAAGCTGCAATAGAATGAATGTTTAAGGCCTCCTACACACGGACGTTTTTTACCGCCGCGTTTTTGAGCGTTTTTTTGCAGCTCTCCATGTTATTCAATGGCCCCATAAAAACGCTGACGTTTTTGAGCTGTAGAGGGTGTCGGCGTTCGTAAGCTGAAAGCAGAACCCACGGGCAGCGCATTCCGAGGCTGTAGCTTTATGGCGTTTTTGACGCTGAGCCAGCGTAGCGACGTTAACCGGCGCTTTTTAGCGCCGGCGTTTTCAGGTTAAAAAATAGCAGAAGAAAGTTTTTTTAAGCAAAACGCCTATTAACGCTGACGTGCATTACCGCTGATGCAAAACGCAGACGAAATCCCGTTTTTGACGCCAATTTTTCCCTAACGTCGGGCTCGACATTACAGCTAATTTATTTAATACGCCCGTGTGTATGGGGCCTTAATATGATTTAAAGAGGAACGGTAGTCTGCTCACATAATTTGTAATAAAAACATCTTTGACATTCTGAAGCTTCCCTCCAACCACTTTGCATATTATTTTATATATACTGTGATTCTGTACTTGCCAAATAAGCTGCAGAAATCTCCCTTCACTGAGTCTGGCTGCAGCCATTTTAACTGTTGGCAGCTGAAGCTTCTGCCTGTTCACTTCCTGGACTTACACAGACACACAGAGGCACACCTCCAGCTCTTCAGCTCTCATTGGCCCTCTTATGACTCATCACCCCTCCCTTCCTGGCAAACTCTCACGAGAGTGAGAGAGCTGTGCATGATGTCATAAGCCTAGGCTAATGACCAGACAATAAACAGGAAGTGGGCTGTGTAAGGTATTTACTGGCAGAAAAAAAAAACGTTTTACTATCCAAAGTTAAAATAACAAGGGCAGAAGATTTAATAGATGGAAAGATGAAAAAAAATGACTCAGGAACCGCTTTAAGGACTGGTAAGCTGCAATATTTGGCATTCTTGTTTTATGGTTTAGAGCGGGGGTCAGCAACCGGTAGATGGCGGACAGTAGGGTTGCCACATCATCCCTTTAATCCAGGACACACATTAATTACACAGGTTGTTCTGTGGCTGATTAAGGTGGTAATTAAACTCACTTGGTGCCTCATCTGCATTAAATTATCCTCATAACAACCTGTGTAATTCATATGTGTCCTGCATTAAAGGGATGATGTGGCATCCCTAGCGGACAGGTGACTGGTAGATGGTGGTCTGCGCTTGCTGACTAGGGTTGCCACCTCATCCCTTTAATTCAGGACACATGAATTACCCAGGTTGTTCTGAGGCTTATTTAATGCAGATGAGGCACCAAGTGAGTTTAATTGCCACCTTAATCAGCCACAGGACAACCTGTGTAATTACTATGTGTTTGTGTTTAAAGGGATGAGGAGGCAACCCTAGCACCAACCCTGACAGGGCGTATAAATCCTGTTGCAGCTGCGACATGCGTACACCCTGGCCACTGCAGCTAAAGGGGGTGCAGTCGGGGTAGGGGCGATAAAATCAAATCTTGACTATGAGGTTTTACCACCCCCCCTCCAAGCACACTGATGTGCTGACGTTTACCTGCACCACGGGCACAACACAGTGCATTTGTGACTTTTTCTGCGTTGGCTGCGCTATTTCCCATAGACTTCTATTACATCCTGCATTTAGGAGTTTTGGTGCGCTTTCAGAAAGTGCAGCAAATCTGCAGGATATAATAGAAGTCTATGGCTAAGCGCAGCAAACCCTCAGGAAAGCTGCACCCGCGGTGTGGGTAAACCACAGCCCGTCAGTGGGAAAGCAGCCCTGTACTATTATGCCCGGTGTATTGCTTCACATTGACCTGAAGATCTCTTCTTTGCTGCTGGCACCACTCTGGAGACTAGGGTTGCCACATCATCCCTTTAATCCAGGACACATATGAATTACACAGGTTCTGTGGCTGATTAACCGCTTGCCGACCGTCGATCGGCAATTGACGGCGACAAGCTGGCTCTCCTGCGCAAATCGCCGTCATACGGCGGCGGCCGCAGGATCGAGCCTAGTGAGCGCGCGCACGCGCCACCGGAGGCGCGCCCGCGTGCTCACTGTGTTCGGGGAGGGCCAGGGAGCGGGTGCGGCGGAGTCGATCTCTACCGGCCACCCGCGATGCCCCCCCCCCCCCGGAGCGAAGGAACGGAGGTCCGTGTATGTAAACACGGACCTCCGTTCTGTGTGAGGGGGAAGGGCTGTGATCACAGCCTTCCTGTATACGAAGGCTGTGACCATTTCCCTTCCCCAGCTAGGGCAGTCCCCCCCACAGTTAGAACGCCCAGGGAACACAGTTAACCCTTAGAGCGCCCCCTGCAGGTTAACCCCTTCACTGCCAATGACATTTACACAGTAATCAGTGCATTTTTATAGCACTGATCGCTGTATAAATGCCAATGGTCCCAAAAAAGTGTCAAAATGGTCCGACATGTCCGCCCCAATATCGCAGTACCGCTAAAAAATCGCAGATCGCCGCCATTACTAGTAAAAAAAAAAAAAAAAAAAACCCAAAAATGAATTCTCATCATCCGTAAACGCGACCACTTTTGCGCAAACCAATCAATAAACGCCGATTGCGATTTTTTTATCGCACATATGGGGAAGAATATAAATCGTCCAAAAAATGGTAAAAAAAATGTTTTTTTATATTTTTTTTTTTTGGATTTGTATTCTAGCAAAAAGTAAGAAATTTGGGTTTTTTTTGCAAAATTGTCGCTCTTCTTTTGTTTATAGCGGCGATCAGAAATGACGCAGAGGGGATCAAATACCACCAAAAGAAAGCTCTGTTTGTGGGAAAAAAAGGCCGCAAATTTCGTTTGGTTAAAACGTCGCACGACCGCGCAATTTTCAGTTAATAAAGCGACGCAGCGCCGAATCGCAAAAAGGGCTCCGGTCCTAAAGCTGGAAATCCTTCCGGGGCTGAAGTGGTTAAGGTGGTAATTAAACTCACTTGGTGCCTCATCTGCATTAAATGAGCCTCAGAACAACCTGTGTAATTCATAGGTGTCCTGGATTAAAGGGATGATGTGGCAACCCTACTGGAGACCACTAGCCAGGGTAAGAGGTGGGGTGCAGTTGGTATCACTCTGCATGGGACAGGAGCTGGCGCTACAGAGGAGGCAGCGGCTTATGTGGCTCCCTACTACACCTCCAACTTTACATGCAGTCCCTCTGCATTGCACTCTGTTTGATGCTCTGGAATAGAGTTGCCACCTCATCCCTTTAAAACCGAGGGCACATATGAATTACACAGGTTGTTCGGAGGTTAATTCGATGCAGACAAGGCACCGAGTGAGTTTAATTACCACCTTAATCAGCCACAGAACCTGTGTAATTCATATGTGTTTGGGTTTAAAGGGATGAGGTGGCAACCCTACTGTGCCGGTGTCAGTGGGAGGTAAAAATGTGGCTTATTGATAAATAGGAAATTGAGGAGTCCAGATGGTAAGATCAGATATTAGGATTAGAATCGGATTATTTGGAGGAGAGATCTGTGCTGCCGGGTGAAGGAGGGGAGAATCTCCCAGAAAATGTGATCAGCATCTCTATGATCAATAGACGATCAATAATCCCCTCTATACACACAGTTGTGTTCTCTCTACGTGGAATCTTACCTATGTCTTCCTGCGCACATACAGGCTCTCCCCTTCTACAGGAAATCCACCCCTCTAACACAAAGCATCATGGGAAGCGTAGTTCCTCCTGAACTCACAGGCGCACGCAGTGACAGCTGTCATAGTAAATTGCTGCCATTAACCCCTTCATTACGGGCGGTAAAACAAATCCTAACAAACACAAATTTGCAACTTTGGCGCGTTTAGTAAAACCGGACTTATCATCCCGACTACTCAGTGTATCCGGGTGGATTTTGTTTTTATTCTAGATAAATTCTCGGCGATAAATTAAGTTTAATTAATTAGTAAATGTTCATTTTTATCTCCTGTTTTTTTTTTTTTATTATGAAATGAAAATTGGACCTAAATAGTAAAAAAAAATGGTAATTTCTTAACCACTTCAGCCCCGGAAGGATTTGCCCCCTTCCTGACCAGAGCCCTTTTTGCGATTCGGCGCTACGTTGCTTTAACTGAAAATTGCGTGGTCGTGCGACGTTGTACCCAAACGAAATTTGCGTCCTTTTTTTCCCACAAATAGAGCTTTCTTTTGGTGGTATTTGATCACCGTTGCGTCATTTCTGATCGCCGCTATAAACAAAAGAAGAGCGATAATTTTGCAAAAAAAAAAACAAATTTCTTACTTTTTGCTAAAATACAAATCCAAAAAAAATATATAAAAAAACATTTTTTTCATCGGTTTTGGCCGATTTATATTCTTCCTCATATTTGTGATAAAAAAAATCGCAATCGGCGTCTATTGATTGGTTTGCGCAAAAGTTGCCGCGTTTACGGATGATGAGAATTAATTTCTGGGGTTTTTTTTTTTTATTTTTTACTAGTAATGGCGGCGATCTGCGATTTTTAGCGGTACTGCAATATTGCGGCAGACATGTCAGACCATTTTGACACTTTTTTGGGACCATTGGCATTTATACAGCGATCAGTGCTATAAAAATCCACTGATTACTGTGTAAATGCCATTGACAGTGAAGGGGTTAACCTGCAGGGGGCGCTCTAAGGGTTAACTGTGTTCCCTGGGCGTGTTCTAACTGTATGGGGGCTGCCCTGGCTGGGGAAGGGGAGTGATCACAGCTTCCATGTAGAGGAAGCCTTCCTCCCTCACAGAATGG
>BLSH010340014.1:339-16055 GCA_018402905.1 Glandirana rugosa
TTTATCCCCCCCCCCCCCCCCCAAGAAAATAAAAACTGTTGTTGTAACAGCTTAAGAGTGTTAGCTGGAGTTAGTTATTCCCTATCTAAATTTTCTAGTCCTTCTAACACTACCCTCCCCTTAGATTGCAGTGCTGCTGCCCCAGGGTGTTTCTATTTCTTCATCCAGAGTGGCCTAAGACCGGAAGTGTGTTACTTCCCAGATCAGCAGGTAAAAATAAAGGGAAAAAAAGCCTAAAACTAGAAAACAAATGCAGCCATCAGGTCTGAGAATTGGTTAGCTGCAAAATATAAAATTTTTGTTTTTAGGTTTATTACCACTTTAAAGAGGAAGTAAACTCCTCTAGTGCTTTTGTAACCATAGGTAAGCCTATAATAAGGCTTACCTATAAGTACTGTAAATATCTCCTAAACTTGCACAGCTTAGGGGATATCTACTGTATATTACGCCGATTTCATCATCGGCGCATGCGCTCTCAAGAAACAGGCGCCCAATGCCGTATCTTCAGGGCCCGTGCCGTGACCGGCGGCTCTTGCGCGCATGCGCGAGTGTGACGTCATCACGGCTCTGCCCAATCACAGCGCCGGAGCCCATGAAATCGGAGGTAACTTCGGTGAAAGATCTTGGCCGTGTAAGCGGTGTGCGGGTGCGCTGCAGGGCTTCTTTCTAAGGTAATTATTTCATAATGAGCTAGTATGCGATGCATACTAGCTCATTATGCCTTTGTCTAGCAGGGTTTTTTTTTGGAGGTTCACTCTCACCCTAGGTAAAATGTGGCTGTAAATATGATACTTTGAAATGCCACTAGAACTAAAGAAAGTTTTTTTTTTCTCCCTATCTTTCTCCTGCACAGCATGCATTCATTCCTGACCGAAAATGACATAAAAAGTTATTTAATTTTATATAAAAATAATGTAATCCACAACAAGTGCATATTGTCATTATTTTATTTTTTCTTATGCAAATCAGTAATTGAACGGAAACCTAGCAACTAATGGTAGCTATCATTGTTATCAGCAGAATCATTATTTATTTCTCCTTTCCACGTCCCCAAATAGACTCTTCCATTCTTGGAACAATTCCGTTATTCATCAGGATGCATCCTGTGCCTCAAAACCAGTTTATGGAGACATTTAATAAGGCATTAACCTAAACACAGTTGTTTGTCTATAAAGCCACAATTCAGCGCAATTCCTTCAGCGGCTTCATGGAGACAATAACATTTTTATATATATACAAGAAATGTATCTGTGCAAAGAGGGAAAAGTTCACCGAGAATACTGAGACGTTATGAAACTCAGTGCTGAACGCTGACTCACAAATAATGTATGAACAAACAAAGCCCGGTGTTAATATTCTCTGCTACCGTCATAAAAATATATAAAAGTCACAAGTAGAAGTTCAACAGCAGTTGGAATTTTTTTTCTCTCCCAAACCTACTTTCTCAACTGTATGCAAAAGTAATCTATCATCCCTATTCTACGTATGGGAGGTACAGAAGGAGAGGAACGTGATAAAGCGTATTAAAACTGAAAAACTAAAAAGTATAATATATATCGGCTTTCCAGCAGTGGCGACCCATGCATACGGGCCGCCCCCCTAATCCATGAGCCCGGCCCTTAATCTACATGCAGGGCACCGGATGCATGGATTCCAATGTTGTTGTTTTTTTTTTTTTCATAGCATGTGATTAGAGCCGGAGGAAAGACTCTTTCTACCTCGTTTTATGGGTGTTTCCACTATCCTGCTGCTCCAGGAACTCGAAAAAAAATGTGATACGTAGTCAGGAAATTAGATGTGTAATTTATGCCGCTAGAATGCCTTAATGTGCTCCATGGATGTTGGAGCCCTCTATGTGGCTAGGCTGTGAAAAAGTCTCACACATATAGTACCGCCATACTCAAGAGGACTAGCAGAATTAATATTAAGGTGTAATCTTAAGTATGCCTAAGCCATGTGTTAGAAATATCTTCTTAACCACTCTGTGTAAAAAAATAAAACTTAATTTTCCTTCCACATTTTCTAAAAACTTGTTTAAAATAATTCCTTTTCCAAAAGACTCATTATGCCTCTTAGAAAATACCTTGGGGTATTTTCTTTCCAAAATGTGGTCCTTTTCTGGGTGTTTCCACTATCCAGGTGCTCCAGGCCCTCCAAAAATGTGAATAGTAGGGAAATTAGATGTGTAATTTACTGTATGTCCCTGGAAAGCATTAAGGCGCTCTTTGGATTTTGGATCTCTCTGTGTGGCTAGGCTGTGAAAAAGTCTCACACATATGGTATCCCCATCCTTGGGAGGATTAACAAAATGTGTTTTTGGCTGTGATTTAACTTGTTAAAATGGCAACTATGTTCCTGATCTGTACTATTTTTACTATTACATTAAAGGTATGATTTTTTACTGCATTTTCTGTCTCATTCATGGTTCCTGACCAATGTTTCGCTGAAACGTAGAAAGTGTTTTTTTCAAAAATGTCAGTCTTTTTTTCCTTTATAATCAATTTAGCAAAAAAAAAAAAACCCAGTGGTGATTAAATACTACCAAAAAAAGCTCTATCTGTCGTAAAAGAAATTATATAAAATTAATTTGGGTACAGTCCTGCTTGGCTGAGTAATTGTCAAAGTGTGACAGCTATAAATTTGAAAAATGCCCAGAATTGGAAGGGGATGAAACATTCTGGACTTGAAGTGGTTCATGGAAATGTTTTATTGCCTGTTCCCCAGTGGGGGCACGTCCATATGGGGAGCAGGGGTACTGCCCCCCTAATCCATGCGCCCGGCCCCTAATCTACATGCAGGGTGCCGGACGCATGGATTCCAATTTTTTTTTTTTTTTAGAAGTAAATGATTAGAGCCTGAGGCTTTAATTGGTTTAAAAAAGCGTGGGCTCAGTGGGCGCAGAGCACTGCGCTCTGAGCTCACCCAGTTGTGTGACAATAAAGAATTACAATTCACAATTGTCTTCCTGGTTCTCCTCCTTGCCAATCAGAAAACAGGTCCTGAGACCCATCACATGATTGGCCTAGAGGAGAAGCGATCCTATTGGCCGACTAGGTGGAGGAGGAGGGAGGAGATGCACAGCGGAAGCTGCCTTGATGCCGGGGAGGAGGAGATGCAGGGGAAGCCGCCGCCTGGAGGAAGCGCTGCCCACCAGCTAGATGGGGTAAGTGTGGGGCTGGTGACTGGGGGGGGTGCGGCTGCATTGTTTGCCGCCCCCCCAAAAAAATATTCCACCAGCCACCACTGCTGTTCCCTTTAATGCACTGCCACATGGTAAGCACCCACTACAAGGGTTTGCTTTAAATAATAATTGATGAGAAAATGAAATCCCCTACCTGCATTTTGCATATCTTCTGTTCTGATAATCCCATGAAACATTAAAACATTTGTTCAGAAGTCTTAATAAAACTTCTTTTGAATAAAGCAACTTATGAAAAATGATGTAATTTACGTTGAGCGGCCTCTGTGCCTATCCATACCCGAACACAACTGATAAACCAGACAAGGTGAGTGACTTACCCCATCCAGAAATTGCTGATGCATGACGACTTACAAATAGGTCTCATCCAAAATGTTCATCCTCCTCCGCTGTATCACGAAGCAGAAACCCTTCCCGACTTTTTTCATTACTGCATTGGCCATTAAAGTTCACGTTTTGCAGTCTTAATTACATATTGCAGGCACAATTGAGCACGGGTCACTGACTTCTAACTGGTTAAATTGTTCAGTCTCATAACATCCTGCCTTCCCACTTCTTAAAACAAAGAGGAGATTTAATGATTATCATTTTCTGGATGATACTGAGTTGTTATGTTATGCTGCTAGAGTATAGCGGGAGGAAATTAATATGAGCATTTAAATTACGCCAGCTATGTGTATATAATATTCTAAGAAAGAAAAGTGTTTCCTGCTTAAAGGGACGTGGCACTAAAAACTGAGAATTGGTGATCGGAACACACTGCATACCAGAATTCACTTCTGATAATATGTCCTAATTGCTGGTATATCGTTGACCTGGGAACACAATCTTGTGAGCTTTGTGAATATGCAGAATCTGTATTCCCTACCCTGACACTTGTAGTGTTAAAACCCAACTGAACTTTCAATAAGAACTCCAGGTATAAATATTTTGGTTACTTGGATATTTTATACATTAATACCCCCCCCCCCCCCCCCAGTGTAGAGCAGGCTGCTAGGTACATTTATTTTAGTTCCCCTGTAATTAGTGAAGCAGGGGTTGATTGTTTAGGATCGCTGATGGTTTCACAGACTGCTGCTCTATTACTTCCCCCTGCCGTCTAGAGGATTCAAGAAGTGGAAGGAAGAACAGAACAGAATGCAGACAGTCTGCATATTTATATAACTCCAGCCAATCCCTGGGGAGGTGTGCTCAGAAGATGGTGATGAAGCCCATAAGTAGTCTGAGGCCTGAGCAGCAGAGTGCACTGTTCTTGGGTCCAGGAGGAGACTCATTTGAGGGGACTCTGCCCCCTAGTGCACAAGCCTAGAGGAAGTCTTGAGGAAGACATTGAGGTCCCTTTTAGGCTTAGCTGGGGGGCCTATTTGCAAAACTGCATCTGAAGAACATGTTGTAGAGAAACTCACTGGAGAGAGCCTGGAGGTTGGAAGCCTGGAAGTTGGTGGGAACTAGTCCTGCTGTTCTATGATGATGTAAATCTACATCTCCTTCACTAGGAAGAGCCTGTGGGACATCCAGTCTGTGTAGTGCAGCCTGTGGTTTGTACAGGGCAGCCATAAATTGAGGAGTTCTCAAGTTGGCAAGTTTTGCAGTTCATCAGGGTATCCCATGCTTCCTACCCATATCCAAGTTCATTGTTTCCAATAACAGAAAAAAGAAACCCCTAGAATGTTCTTTGGAGCCAGTGGAAGAGTGCTGAAAATGCGGTGTGCCTAGTTGTGTGTGCTCTAAGTGGGGAAATAGGACCAAATTTGCCAGCAGCTCTTTTGGGGTTGTGCTACATATGTATATGCCATGCCTGGCCGATATTCATGGAAACTGGAAATCACTGAAATAGACACTGATTCTCCAGTGACCTTCACTTGCTTCCAGGCCCCATGCTGAGTGGCTGCCCTGATGCATTCTGAACACAGGAGGTTGACTGCTCAGCACCTGCAAAGCATTCTCCAAATGACTTGCTGAAGTTCAATCCGAGGGATTTAAGGGACTTTAACCACTTCAATACCGGGCACTTAGAACACTTCCCGTCCAGACCAATGTTCAGCTTTCAGTGCTGTTGCGATTTGAATGACAATTGCGCTGTCATGCGACGCTGTACCCAAACAACCTTTTTGTCATTTTGTTCCCACAAATAGAGCTTTCTTTTGGTGGTATTTGATCACCCCTGCAGTTTTTATTTTTTGCTCTATAAATAAAAAAAGACCGAAAATTTTGAAAAAAAAAACATTTTTCTTTGTTTCTGTCACAAAACTTTGTATAAAGTACATTTTCTCCTTCACTGATGGGCACTGATGTGGCTACACTGATGGGCTATGATGAGGCTAGACTGACAGGCACTGAGGAGGCAGTACAGATTGGCACTGATGAGGTGGCACTGATAAGGTTGCACCCAGGGCCGTCTATAATATTGATTAGACCCTGGGCAAACATTTTCTTGGGCCCCACCATAAAATTTCGCTCTCCACCTGCTCTGAGATATACAATAAATAGTAGCTAGAGCTCAAAATCAGTTTACTAAATCAGATCAGACAGCGATTGTGATTGGTTGACAGAGGTACAGCATATCATTACCGCTTACTGACTGGTTGCTAGTGGTTACAGTGCATGATTTCTGCTTGTTGATTGGTTGCCAGAGATTACTGTACATCAATACTACTCACTGATTGGTTGCTAGAGGGTACTGCACATCATTACTGTTTACTGATTGGTTGATAGAGGTTACAGCACATCATCTCCTCACTGCCTGCACACCATGTTCTGGGGAGGTGAGGGAATTTATCAATAGACAGAAAGCTTCTAGGGATCCTAGAACTCCTGGGATCAGTGGCAGTGCTGGGGGAGGGGAGGGTGTGATCAATGGAAATGCAGATTTTTTTTTACCGACTACCAATATAAAGAGGAGTTTTAACAATGGCCACCAATGTAATAGGGGTTTACACTAATGCAATAGAAGCATTCACAGTAATCTCCAATGTAAGGAGGGATTTACACTGACCCCTAATGTAAGGGGCATTCACACTGGCCACTAGTGTGAATGAAAGGATTCTACATCAAGCCCTAATGTAATGAGAAGATTTATAATGACCACCAATGTAACTGAAACATTTAGCCTGCGTTCACATTTGCAGTGCCATTAATTGTTAATGACACCCTCACACACCTGCTGACATGTGTTGTGGCACTGTGTGATTGTGAAAAAGGGTTAGGGAATTTCTTCAGCATATCTAGCACATAAAGCAGCCCATTGAAATGAATGGTCCGCCCTACATGTGAACTACATCTTTATCCACCCTGTCAGTATACCTTTGCACCCTAAATCCCTGCTAACCTCTGCAGCCCAAACCTCCCCCATCCTCTCCACTCCAACCCCCCCCCCCCCCTTAACTGTACCTGCCTCATCTTTGCACCCACCTTCCTTACTTCTATACATCCCCTCCTTGCTCACCTGTGCACCCCAAACTGTAATTCCTTCTCTGCCTACCTCTGCACACTACCCTCCCCCCACCAATTTGCTTACCTTTGCAGAATAGGCTGATGTTAGGCTTAACGACCACAGTTGCCGGACAGGACTTTACCCCTTTAACTTCACAGTGGGCAGCATTCAATATAGATGATGGTGGATATGACCTCAGGGGGGCATGATATACATATGAATGCCACCTTTATTTACTTATGAATGCAGCTGGCCACCACTATTTACATATGAATGCTGGTTATTTACATGTAAACATGGGGTCTGCAGGTGAGTCATCTGTACACAACAATAGAGCAGAGATGGACAGCATTAGTATCAGCCCTTTACACTGAGATATCTGGACACAGCACAGGACTAAAAGTTCCAGGGACAATGGAATTTAAACTGGGATAGTTGGCAAGTATAAGGCAGCTGCTTTGGGCCCCACAACAATGACAGGGCCCAGGGCAGATGCCCCTTTTGCCCTGCCTAAAAAGACAGCCCTGATTGCACTGATTATGGGGCACATATGCAGCACTGATGGACGCGACACTGATAAGCAACACTGATGGGCACTAATACGTGGCACTGATATGCGGCACTGATGGACACTCATAGGCGGCACTGATAGGTAGCACTGGGCACTGATAGGTGGCACTGATAGGTGGCACTTTTAGGTGGCACAGGTGGGCACTTTTAGGTGGCACAGGTGGGCACTGATAGGTGGCACAGGTGGTCACTGAAAGGTGGCACTGGTGGGCACTGGTGCATACAGCACTGTTAGGGATGGCACTGGCAGGCATCATATATGGGCACAGTGCCATCCCTACAGTGCACTATATTGCCCTTACCTGGTGGTCTAGTGGAGGCTCCCTGGTGGTCCTGGGCGGCCTCCTCATTTCCTCCCTGGTGGTCTTGGGTGGCCTCCTCGCGGTGTCCAGGGGGGGCTCCCTGGTGGTCCAGTGGGGTGATTCTGAGGGGGGCTGCACTGATAAACATTCATAGCAGCCCCCCCCTATCAGGCGAGCTGCTGATCGGCTCTCTGCTGCTCAGGTCTGCAGACCTGAGCAGAGGAAAAGCCGATAAAAGGCTCTTCCTATTTACACTGTGATCAGCTGTGATTGGTCCACGGAAGCCTTTTACCTTGGTCGGTAATGCGGTGGGTCAGACTGACCCACGGCACCACCAATCGTGGATTATCCTGAGGATGTCAATTGACGTCCAGTCAGGATAATGAACCACCCGCCCGGACGTCATTTGTCAATACGCCGGGCGGGAAGTGGTTAAACATGGCATAGTTGTTGGTGCCAGATGGGCTGCCTAAGTATTTCAAAAACTGCTGATTTCCTGGGATTTTCACGCACAGCCATCTCTAGGGTTTACAGAGAATGGTCCGAAAAAGAGAAAATATCCAGTGAGCCGCAGTTGTGTGGAGGAAAATGCCTTGTTGATGTCAGAGATCAGAGGAGAATGGGCAGACTGGTTGGAGATGATAGAAAGGCAACAGTAACTCAAATAACCACTCGTTACAACCAAGGTATGCAGAATACCATCTCTGAACATACAACACATCGAACCTTGAAGCAGATGGGCTACAGCAGCAGAAGACCACACCGGGTGCCACTCCTGTCAGCTAAGAACAGGAAACTGAGGCTACAATTAGCACAGGATCAGCAAAATTGGACAATAGAAGATTGGTAAAAACGTTGCTTGGTCTGATGAGTTATGATTTCAGCTGTGACATTCAGATGGTGGGGTCAGAATTTGGTGTAAACAACATGAAAGCATGGATCCATCCTGCCTTGTATCAACGGTTCAGGCTGGTGGTGGTGGTGTAATGTTGTCGGGGATATTTTCTTGGCACACTTTGGGCCCCTTAGTACCCGTTGAGCATCGTTTAAACACCATGGCCTACCTGAGTATTGTTGCTGACCATGTCCATCCCTTTATGACTGCAGTGTCCCCATCTTCTGATGGCTCCTTCCAGCAGGATAATGCACCATGTCACAAAGCTCCAATCATCTCACCACTGGACAATGAGATCACTGCACTCCAATGGCCTCCACAGTCACCACGTCTCATCCAATAGAGCACCTTTGGGATGTGGTGGAACGGGAGATTCGCATCATGGATGTGCAGCTGACAAATCTGCAACAACTGCGTGATGTTATCATGTCACTATGGACCAAAATCTCTGAGGAATCTTTCCAGGACCTTGGTGAATCTATGCCAGGAAGAATGAAGGCAGTTCTGATGGCAAAAGGGGGTCCATCCCGGTATTAGCAAGGTGTACCTAATAAAGTGTCAGGTGAGTGTATATTTGCTATTGAATCCAATTAGAAAAATATGTGAATTTTGGGTTTTTAAATAAACCCCTTTTATGTGAGAACCTATCTGTACATCCTATCATTGCCGGCATGGGATAAAAAGGTGTTCCATGCATTCGCATACAGGCAGTCCTGATTCATGACAATCAGGAGGCGGCAGCTGTATGAACACAGCCACTGATCTTAATTTGATGGCCCTATGGGTTGTGCATCCCCAAGAGCACACTGCCTGTGTTCAGAACTTTATGTACACAGGACCCTGTGCGAGCAAAGATGGCCCTTTGTGTGGGTGTATGGATGAGTACGCTCGTGTGAATGAAGTCCTTCATCACATTTACAAAACAAGGCTGCAAAGGTCCAGTTACTATGATTAGCAGTTAGTAGGATTTGTCAGAATACAAAAATAGAGATGTCAAGGAGCTATTTGATTTATGTACGTTTCCAAGGCAACATGAGCAAACTGACAAAGTTACATACAAAAAAAAAAGAAAAAGTCAAAATGATTTTACGAGTCAAGGGAAACAGTCTAAAAAATATTGACTTCATATGCTAAAAACACATTGGCCAATTACACCACACAGCCACCGCTCAAAACTCTCCCAACCAAACCCAGTGTCTTCTGGGCACATGCAGGTGAACCCTTTTCATTACTATGAGGAGGATAGTTTGCTTAACCACCTCACCATATGAAGGATTTCCCACTGTAGGACCAGAGCACTTTTTGCGATTCGGCACTGCGTCGCTTTAACTGACAATTGCGCGGTCGTGCGGCGTTGAACCCAAACAAAATTTGCATCCTTTTTTTCCCACAAATAGAGCTTTCTTTTGGTGGTATTTGATCCCCTCTGCGTCATTTCTGATCACCGCTATAAACAAAAAAAGAGCGCCAATTTTGATAAAAAAACAATATTACTTACTTTTTGCTAAAACACAAATCCAAAAAAAATATAAAAAAAACAAATTTATTCATCGGTTTTGGCCGATTTATATTCTTCCTCATATTTTTGGTTAAAAAAATGCAATCTGCGTTTATTGTTTGGTTTGCGCAAAAGTTGCCACGTTTACAAACCGTGAGAATTAATTTCTGCCATTTTTTCCAATTTTTTTTTTTTTTTTACTAGTAACGACGGCGATCTGCAATTTTTATTGAGACTGTAATATTGGGGCGGACATGTCAGACATTTTTGACACTTTTTTGGGACCAATGACATTTATACAGCGATCAGAAATTGAAATATCCATTGATTACTGTATAAATGTCATTGGCAGGGAAGGGGTTCACTTGCAGGGGGCAGTGAAGGGGTTAACTGTGTCCCCTAGGTGTGTTCTAACTGTGAGGCTGGGCTGGCAGGGGCATTAGAGATCTAACTGATCCCGAGTACAGGGATCAGAAGATCTCTGAAATGCCGCCTGTCAGAACAGGGAACGCTGTGTTTACATCGGCTGTTCCCCGTTCTGGCTTTGTCACAGGCCTGACCTGCGACCCCACTCAGGGAGCGTGTGGCGTGGCGGGCATTCACGTGCCCCCGGCAGCGTACGCTCGCCCCCTAGCCATCGCGCACGCTGTCACCACTTATAATCGCTACGTGGTCGGCAAATAGTTAATAGATGTCTTCTCTATAGGAATGAATGTGATTTTAGGAGTTTCAGTAGCTGTGCTGTTCTTGGTGGATCTGCCAGTATACTAGAATACTTTGTAGAAGGTGGTGGTGGGACATCCTAAGTATAATTGCATAAAAGTAAAGTTACCCTGTATACTTATTTTATTACCTACTCCTATGCGGCATGAAATCCACTTCTTTGCCCAGTGAAATCATCACGGGGGGGTCTGCAATCCATTATAGCAGGGTTAAGCGATCAAATAGGGCACCCTGTGTCATTTACACCAGATGTAGCCAGGTGTGAGCGGCAGTAAGGATGAGTACACAAATGTAGCACTGTGGTCTATGTGGCTACAGCGCTGAACAGGGTGACAAGGCTGCAGTGAATTTACTGTAGGCCATTTATTGTTGTCACCCTACGGGAGGAAAATGGATCCACTGGCAAGATCATCAGGTATTTATACTAAGCTGTGTTGATTTCACTTTACCTTTACTTTTTATACTGCAAAAACCAGGCATTTAGCATTTTTAGAAGGAGAGGTCAGTAGTCTTCTCTCAGTACTTGGTAAATACTAAATGCAACACAATTACAGCCTTCATTTGACCAATGAATTAAATAAGTCCCTTCACTACGGCAAAAAAAAATGTATATCATGATAGGGGCCTTACTCTATCTGTTTATTTATTACTTATTAATAGGCTCGTGCACGGCTGAAAAATTTGTTCATTTTAGTTTTTGTTCCGTTCGTTTTTTTTATTTTTTCGGAAATTCAGGAATTCGGAAATTCGAAAGATTTGGAAATTCGAAAATTCGCAAATTCGGTAATTTGGAATTCAAAAATGCCGAAGTTCGAAAATTCAGAAGCTTGGAAATTTGGAAATTCAGAAGTTTGGAAATTCGGAAATTCAGAAGTTTGGAAATTCAGAAGTAAAAAAAATGAAAATTTGGAAATTCGAAAGTCGGAAATTCAAAAATAAGAAAGAAAATTTGAAATAATAGCTAAATAATAAATAACTATTAAATTATAGGTATTGGAATTTCCTTTCAAATTTGGCTGTTAGTGAACTTAACCCCGAAATTTATCATTAACAGCCACATTTTCAAGGAAATTACAATACCTATAATTTAATAGTTAGTAAAATTAGTTAAGTTATTATTAGTTTAGATTTTCTAATTTTCTGATTTCGGATTTTTCGGATTATTGAATTTCCAAATTACAGCATTTCGGATTTTCCGATTACCAAATTTTCGAATTCAAAAAAGCGAAAATTTGGAAAAAATTGGAAATTTGGAAAACAGAAATTCGGATTCATCCGAACTCCTGAATTTCGAAAAATGTATTAAAAAACGAATTTGGAATGAAACTAATTGCACAAGCCTTCTTATTGGGTATTTATTATAGTGCTGATAATTTACCCAGCACTTTACATATTGTACATTTACATCACTCCACACCCTCGATGAGCTTAAAATCTAAGGTCCCTATCTTTCTACCCTTCAGCTTACACCGTCAGTCTCTTTTCGCAACACCAACTTACTAATGGACATATCAGTATGGATGTCACAACACTTCTTGAAACCCAAAATTGAGCTCATATTTTCTTCCCTGAGTGCCCCTTACCATTACTTCTTCATCAAGATGGTACAACTATTAGTTCCTCTATGCATGCCAGGGTGCTAGGTATAATCTTAGACTCTGAACTCTCCTTTTGATCCCACATCCAATTGCTGTCCAAATCTTGTTGGCCCAACCTCTGTAACACCTCCAAACTATGCCCCTTCATAACCATCGACACCACTAAGCGTCTAATTCACTCCCTGATTATCTCTCACCTCAACCATTGCAACTCCCTCCTTGCTGCCTTATCTTTCCATAGGCATTCCCCCTTCAGTCCACCATGAATGCTGCTGCCAGACTCATCCACCTTATCAACCATTTGGTGTCTCCTACCCCCTCTGCTAATCCCTCCATTGGCTTCTGCTCATCCAATGACTACAATTCAATATAACAACAACATATAAAGCCATCCACAACTCTGCCCCAGGCTCTAATTGGTTTAAAAAAGGGTGGGCTCGGGGTGCAGAGCACTGCACCCTGGGCCCACCTAGTTCTATGACAATAGCAAACTAATATTCGCTACTGTCTTCCTGCTTCTCCTCCCGACCGATCAGGAAGCAGGTCCTGAGACTTGATTGGCCATGGAGCAGAAGCAGGGGGAACCTGCCGAAGCTGCGTGCAACCTGGATGGGGTAAGTGCGGGGTTGGTGGGCAAACAGGCGAGCGACGGGGGGGGGGGGTTGTTTGCTGATTGACCAAGTGACGGGGGTTTGGTCGATCGACCGGACGGGGGGGGGTCGAGTGGTTTGTTTGCTGCCCCTCCAAAAAATGTAGCACCAGCCACCACTAGTGCACACCCTAATGCAATAGGCTGTGCACACCTATGCTCTGCACTCTTACCAAGGCCTCCTGCTCTATAGCTCCCTTGTCTCCTCCTCCCATGCTCGCCTCCAAGACTTCTCTAGACCCTCTCTTATTCTCTGGAATGCCTTACTTCAATTTGACTGAATATTTCCTATTCTAACCACCTTTAGGAGATCCCTGAAAACCCACCTTTTTAGAGAAGTCTATCCTGCCTCCACCAAACTTTTATTTTCTCCTTCAGCTCATCCCTAATAACTATTATTATATTTTGTATCAGTTGACTCTCCCTTTTAGATTGTAAGCTCTAACAATTAGGGCCCCCTGATCCATTTTGTGTCAAATTGTAATGTAACTGTACTGTCTCCCTCCATTTTGCAAAGTGCTGCGCATGTGGGTGGGTACAGCGCGATGCGGCGGCAGTAACACACTCAGTCCAGATGCAGTTGAAAAACTTGTATTGAAGTCAAAGTACAGCAGTTCACAAGCCTGGTGGAAGGAGGCCCAACCAGTAAACACTTAGACTTCATTCACATCTCACCGTTTAGAATCGCGTGCAGATTTGCAGCGATTTTGCCCATGATATCAAAGCTCCGAGGTGTCAATGGCAAATCACAGAAAACATATTTGAGATGCCATTAGTTTGAATGGCACCTAAAATTGCAGTGCAATCCTGCCACGGTTGTCGCGCAATAAATTGCCTTGCAATTGCGGCCGCTTGCATCGCATGAAGCTTGCCACTAAGAAGAAAGTTCAGGAGTTACTTTTGGGCGACATATGCGGGTTACACTGCGATTTATCACGTGACAATCATGGCAGAACCGCACTGTGCTTTTAGCTGCCATTCAAATGAATGGCATCTCAAATGTGCTTTCTGCCACACCTCTGCACTTTGAAATCACAGGCAGAATCACAGAAAGTCTGCCACAATTAAAAATGCAGAGATGTGAATGTGGCCTCATAGATGACAGCAGCATATAGCAGAGCCAACTGACAGTGTCTGTTTCGAGGGGTGCATGCAGCCTGGCTGGTCCAAGCCCAAGTGTGGAGGTGTCCAGAAGAATGCGAATCCCTATGATTTTCCTCCTTGTCTGGAACCTTTCCCTGACGCAAATACTAACCCTGACAGATGTGTGACCTGTCCCTACACTAGTCAAATGCTAGAATGTGCACCAAACCAGAAGATAGGGTCTTAAATAGGCTTTGCCACACCTAAGATGGCCACCAGAGTCACATGGGCAGCCAACATCCAACCGGATCACTGCCCCAGTAGCCCAGGAAACCATAGAGGAACCATATACCTCTTGACTTCCTCTTCCTCTGTTAAGCACTGCCCACAGAGGAGAAAGTGAACTGTGCCTGCCCACACGCAAACCACTGATGCTATATAAATCCATTATAATAATATCTCAATTTAGACCAGAGCCAATTAACCTACTAGCAAGTCTTTGGTGTGTGGGAGTACCAGAAAGGAACCCATGCAAGCACAAGGGGGTACAGGTGGCACCTGGCATCAATTCGAAATAAGGACTTTAGTGCTAGAAGGCAGGAGCGCCAACAACTAAGCTACCATGCCGATGTTGCCGTATTACTGATATATATAGTAAAGTGTTCCTTTATTTTGTCCTCCCCATTATTATATTATTATTATACAGGATTTATATAGCGCCAACAGTTTGCGCAGCAATAAAGAAGGGACACAGTACAATTACAATACAATTCAATACAGAAGGAATAGGAGGGCCCTGCTCGTAGAGCTTACAATCTAAAGGAATTAGATTGTAAGCTCCCCATGAAGCAGTTTACCTCTAGATTGGTTACTAGCAACACTCTTAGCCAGTTAAGTGTTCTGTGAACACCGTCTACCTCCTGTCTGATTTACGCTCAGTTCAATGAAAGGCCACAGTTCAGCTTTGACTTGGAGGAAGCGGTGCCAGATACCAGCGGGGCAGTAAGCACAACTTCTCCCAGCTTGGAAAACTTCTCACAAACATCGCACTGACCATGAGAGGGGAAAGCAGAGCTTTTAACTCGGCTGAAGCAGAATTGATTCATCCATGGTTTGCTGATGAGCTGCTCTGCGAGCAATATGAAGTAATCCTTCGAACACAGAGACTTGCTGAGCCAACAGCAGCACACACCATAGAAAATTTGCTGACCTCAATACGTCCAGAAGAGAGCTGTGGTGGATACAAATGGACGAGATTTTGCTGGATCATAATAGCAATGAACCCAGATGTATTTACCGCTGCAATCAGACTTGGATTAGGGAGTTTAAAGGGACAGTATGCTTAAAGTGTTTTAGAACTGTAGCTTTTCCAGCAACTGAAAAAATTACTGTTATTTTATTAAAAAAGCAAATCAACTGTTACCGGTCCAGGTTGGTTACCCTTGCCCATAACTCAAAGCCAGGTGCAAGTGCCTGTCTCTTATGGAAGAACACTTTAAGCACTTGAGTACCAACCTGTATGTACTTTTTCATTAACAGCCCATCTTTCAATTTTAAGAGCTGTGATCGTTTGACTGACAATTATTCCTTCCTGCAACACAGTACCCATTTTTTTTTTTATTGTAAAAGAAAAAAAAAAACATTTTAATTGCTTATATTACTCTTTCATTTCTTTACCCTTAACCACTTCAGCCCCAGAAGTATTTCCCACTTTAGGACCAAAGCACTTTTTGCAATTCAGCACTGCGTTGCTTTAACTGACAATT
>BLSH010340014.1:19580-33693 GCA_018402905.1 Glandirana rugosa
GACAAGGTGGAACGGACCCTTAAATTTGGACGTTTCCATAAAATTAGCCATGACGTCCTTTGATGTAGAACTGTCGTGACATAACAAACCGAGGATACGGGGTAGATGTAACATGAGGTGGTGGTGACCGTAAATACACCCGTGATTAGGGTGGGTAACGTAGTGATCTCCTCCCCAAAGGGATTTTCTCCTCGATTGCACATTAACGTTGAAAGGGAAATGATATGGTATTAT
Organism: Glandirana rugosa; assembly: GCA_018402905.1. Taxonomy (NCBI): domain Eukaryota; kingdom Metazoa; phylum Chordata; class Amphibia; order Anura; family Ranidae; genus Glandirana; species Glandirana rugosa. The sequence continues at coordinate 19,815 of BLSH010340014.1, forward strand.
CCTTATCTCGGTAGATCATCGTCCGTTCAATTTCATCTACATTTGGGAGGTATATTGGTTACTTCACTTGTCCGAGTCTACTATGTGCCTCTGGAAAATATAACAGAATGTGCATTTTCTAAACAGTATATCAAAGGGAAGACAGAAGATATACATGTAAGACTTGTATAGGGAGGTTTGGCCATCTCCGTGTATCATCTGAGCCTGTTCACTTCATTGGTTATATGGAGGGTTTACATCTACTTTAACTTGCCTGCTACTAGATGGCTCTATTCCTATTATGGTATAGTAAAGGGAAAGTTGCAATTACACGTTAGCTCCTCTTTTAGGGAAACCCCTCCTCTAGTGATGCAATGGGTGGGATTAGTGCCCACATAAATGCCAGTGGTGGTGGAGTACAATGTAGATGGGGCATAGGAGCCAAACAATACAGTGCTGTCAAGATGTAGTTTCCTGCAGTACCGATTAAAATACCTTTGCAGGTTTAAATTCCCAGGCAAGGTGGAACAGCACTAGAAGCCTGGGGAAGTATGTGGGAACTGTGGGTCTTGTAATATGGGGAAGGAAGCATGATGCTATGAACTTAGTATACATGGGGTAGTGGTCCCAACACCATGGTGCTCCTTATGAGGAATGTAGGTGTAATAGGATAGGAAGATGGCTTAAAAGATGCGCTTATGTTTTGCGCATAAATGCCAGCTACAGAACGTCTACTCTTGTATGTGGCATTTTACGCTGGAAAACTCTGATTATATGTCAGACGTGATTTAAGATGTTACACAAAGCTTTAGAGCTGTGAAGTTACAGTAAAGTGTAGAAAATGAATTTTATGTGTGGACAGCCCATTATTCAATAATATTAAGGCCTATGGCCGGGGATGTCAAGAGAAGGCTTATGACCAGGAATGTGACACAATATGGTAGAGAGTTCCATCAGCAACAGGTGGCTCATTAGCCAATCCGAGAAGAAGTGGGGTGGGGACATATACAATTTAGTGCCAACACCTAGCCAATCATACGCCTCCTTGCAAATCAGATTCAAAATTGCGAATATTTGTTGAGTTTGGCCAAACCACAAGTGATTAAACGTTTTAGACTTTCACTCATTTCTATATATAAATAGCCAAAATATACAAAGGAATAGGACAAAATGAGCATGAATTAGCAATGCAACCGAGACTTTTCTTTTACTTTTTGGATAGAGTAGTTGAGGATCAGAAGCTATGTCTCTGACCTGAGTTCCACTTGAACAAACTTGGCACAACTGGATGTTTACCCCCTATGGACCAGACCAAATTTTACATATCAGCTAAATGCCAATTGGTTTGCCTATAAAAGTTAATTACTACAGTATGATACCACAGAGATACATACACTGCTTTATGAGTCAAACAAGGAATTTTGTATTTTGTTATTGCTTTTGTTTGAATTTATATGTAATTTAAAGGGGAAAAAACTAAGTAAAAAATGCATGCTCATAAAATGGGCTGTCAACACACTATACAAATAAAAAAACGTACATCCACTATATAAATATTTTTTTTTTTTAACGCAGAGCACCACAACCCAGAAAAAGTGCATATCTGCGCACTGTGCTGCACTATAATGAATGTGTGATGATGTGTGCTGCATTTGGGGTGGAGGTCTCGAGAAACAACAAGGCCCTTGTTCCTTGTTTGCACCATGTCAATTGTTTGACTGTTCATCACCATGACCAATGAGACAGCAACTTAATTAAGAGAATTGTAATTTGTAGTACAGCTAATTAATTGTCACAGAGATTATAACACTAATGCATGCCTAATTGTTCTGTATAGGGGATGGTTTTCTGCAATGGTGATCTTTGCTATTGTGTTTTCTAAAGCTGAACTCTAGCCCTCTAGAACATACTCTATGTGCAATGCCAATAGACTAGTGTTATTGTCTAACAAAAAAAAAAGCTGCCCTATGTTAATTTTTTTTTTTACCTTATACTGGCCCCTGTCAAGCTGTCCAGCTGCAGAGTGGTAATACAGGCACTGGTTTGGGGGAGGGACTCAGGAAAACATGCTCCACCCACTCTGAAACAGAGAGATGGGATATTCTGGTGACTCAAAGAAGTTTCTGCTCACAATGGCCACAGACATTCCCCTGTTAAAAGGGAAACTGACAACTGATTTCAAACACCTGGGACCAGTGCCGGGCCAAAGGGTATGCAGAAGAAACAACCTTATTTTTTAGTCATTATCCCTTAACCACTTCAACACCAGGCCTATTTTTTGGACTTGGCGCTTACAATATAAAACCAGTTTTTTTGCTATAAAATTACCCCCGAAACATTATATATATATATTTTTTTTTTTTTTTCTAGCACCCTAGAGAATAAAATGGCCGTCATTGCAAAGCTTTATGTTGCACCGTATTTGCGCAGCGGTCTTACAAGCGTGATTTAAAAAAAAAAATTCACTTTTTTGAGTGAAAAAATAAGACAACAGTAAAGTTAGCCCAATTTTTTCCATATTGTGAAAGATAATATTATGCCGAAAGTAAAATGTAATGCTTTGAAATTGCGCCTGCTCACAGAATGGCGACAAACTTTGCAACCTAAAAATCTCCATTGGCGACGTCTAAAAATTTCTACAGGTTACCAGTTTTGAGTTACAGAGGAGCTCTAGTGCTAAAATTATTGCTCTCATTCTAATGATCGTGGTGATACCTCACATGTGTGGTTTGAACACCATTTTCATATGCGGGCGCGACTTACGTATGCGTTCACTTCTGTGCGTGAGCTCGCAAGGATGGGGTGCTTTAAATTTTTTTTTTCTTATTTATTTTACTTTTTATTTTTTAATTTTACACTGTACTTTAAAAAAAAAAAAAGTGGATCACTTTTATTCCTATGACAAGAAATGTAAACATTCCTTGTAATAGAAAAAAGCATGACAGGAACACTTAAAAATGAGATCTAGGGTCAAAAAGACCTCAGATTTCATATTTACAGTTAAATGCAAAAAAAAAAAAATAACAGTTTAAAAAAAGGGCCCTTTAAGACCGTTGGGCGGAAGTGACTTGTGACGTCGCTTCCGCCCTGCAATGTTTTGGAGCCGAGTGGGCGGCATCTTCCACTTACTCAGCTTCCTGTGCAGGGGGGAAGGGACCCGATCATCTCCGCCACTGCCGACGGTCCAGTAAGTAGCGGAGACGACGGGAAAGTGGAGGGAGGGGGGTGGGCACCTCTCCCGCCACCGATAAAAGTGATCTTGTGCCGAATCCGCTGCTGAGACCACTTTTATCGGACGCAGAATCGCCGGCTGAATGGTGCCTTTAGCTGAAGGCACCATTCAGATATCACCGCTCAAGGACGTCATATGACGCCCGGCGGTATTGAAGTGGTTTTAAAGAGTTAGTTCACTTTTACAAAAAAATACTGCCTATGCAGCTTTGACCGAAGTTAAAGTATAACTAAATGCAAAACTTTTTTTTTTTCTTTTTAGTTTTGGATGGAGTGGAGAGGGATTAGAGCACTTGTTGGTTTTTATTGCTGTCTCTGTCCCAGGAGATTCACTCTCTCTATTTGTCCTGTTTACCATTATCATTGAAAGTTAAAGTAAAAGAAAATCCCAAATTTTGGGTTTTTGGATACCCAGAAGACTAATAGAGGTCAAATCTTCCAATGGAGACACTAGTTCTGGTGACTTGGAGGTCCCCAAAAGATTCCCTCAATTTGTAGGGATTTTCTCTCACTTCCTGTTTGGCTATGGGACAGGAAGTGAAGGGAAATTGCCACAATAGGATGGTAAAAGATGGTAAAAAAAATCTGATAGGGGTTAGAACTTGTTTTGCCATCCCTTTTCAATGTTTCTATGTTTTTAGCTCTGAGGTCAACAATGCTGAGATGAAGGAGATCATGGACCACACATGTGCGGTGGGTTTGAGAGCTCCCTCCTGTGAAGATGGGGGGTGAGTGGTGCCCTTTGGGAGTGTCCTAGCAACTTCCTCAACCAACATTGTTACTTGGAAGCTCTTAAAAGGTTACAGGAATCTGTTCAGAGGAAAAGATTGTAACTTTGGCTTGACAAGTGGATTCTCCATCATTATAAATGCTCCTGCACATGATGCATTAAGTGTTTGTGAGTTCCTGGTTCAGAAATCCATTACTAAACTTCACCAACCACCTTATTCCCTGGACTTAGCACCTTGTGACTTTTGGCTGTTTCCAAAAATAAAAAAATGCCTTAAAAGGACACAAATTACATTCTGGACATCCACACACAGCACAACATTCCGAAAAACTAATTCCAGGAATGTTTCCGACAGTGGCACATCGTCTAGAAAAGTGTGACTTCTTTGAAGGTCACAAAAGCAGCTAGTGTATAGGTAAGCAAATTTTTTTTTTTTTTTTACAGCCCATTCCGGAAATTAAACTGTCACACCTCGTATTTTTTGCTACCTTTTCCCTAACATGATCCACACCTTACCGTTCCACCGTGGCAGCCTGAATTAAGAGCACGTTCCGCAGCAGAGAATGTAAAATATAAAACCTATCTAATTAAACACAGTGACATTAATTGCATATGAAAGGAACGAGATGGAGGGAGACAAGAAATGTACTTATTAGCACAAACATTATTAGAAATGGAAGCAAATCAAATTATTCAGCTACGTGAGGACGTGCCACTAGCCAGGGAAAAAACAATATTCAACGCGGCTAAATTATTAATACGGCGGAAAGCGTCAGCACTGAGTTATTGAAAGACACATACCATCTCATGATACTAGTGGTAGAAACAAAAAAAAATTCACAATGAAATAAATAATGGCTTATGATCAAAAAGAAATGAATGTATTTATTGCCTTGGTTGTATTTGCCTACTTTGATTGGGCAGTCTTTCTCTTTTTAGCAGGGATGGCCTGTATTTTTTATTTGTTTTATTTTCAAAGGAAACTGTAAGTGGCCAATTTACATTTTGTGCAGCACATTAGTGCACATTATGTCACACAATAACATGTGTTGCATTAGGGTAGCTAATTGAAATCAATGGTCTTCCCATGCACCAAAACGTCCCAAAAAAACAGACGTGTCACATTTTTTTTCCACAACACAATGTAAGGCACTATGGTGCATTGCAGCTCTTTGCAACATGTGTGTTGTCTTAGTGCAATGTTTAAATGAAAACAAAGCAATGTGTCAAAGCATATAACATGTGTAGCTGTGCATTGCTGTAACAAGTGTGTTCCCTTAACGGTTTTGGATAAAATCTATTTTTTGTTAATGCAGAAGTTTACACAGATATAAGTGTAGCTCTTCCTGCTTGCCTTGTGCCTTATTTCTGGTAAGCCTTGAATAGTTGCCTCCTCCCATGAACTTCCTATTTAAGCCATTTGCACTTCCTGTTTGCCAGATTATTGTGCTCTTCTTCAGCCGATAGCTTGCTACTTTACATACCTGCAGCTGCTTATCTCTGCTACCACTTGTTACCGACCTTTGGCTTGTTCCTCAACTACGCTTCTGCCTGCTCCCAACCTCCAACCACTTGTTACAGACCTTTGGTTGTTTACTGACTACTCCTTACCTGCTATATCTGCTACTGGACCCCAGCTTGCTCACCTCCTAGTGGAGCAATCCTGTGGACCGCAACCTGGTACCAACATGGAGCCCCTGGTAGTAATTTCATAATAAGTTCCACTTTAAGCACTCCTCACCCCTTCTATGCCACATTTGGTATTTGATTTTTTTTAGGGGGGAGCGGGTACCTTATTTTGACAGGTACCCAGCCTAGGCGACTCAAGCAGAAGTTCTCCTCTCCCCCTTCCTCCCTTCAATCTTTTGGGACACATCACAGGTCCCAGAAGATTGCCCGGCCATTGAAGAGGCACAGCGCTACTCGCACATGCGGAATGCGCACCCGTCTGTTGAGCCGCAAGCTGCCACAACCGGATGCCCACACTTGTGTTGCCAGTGCCAGGGAGAGGCAGGGGAGAGGAGTGAGGGCTTAGGCGGACGCATCGCTGGCTCGTGGGACAGGTGAGTGTGTTTTTTTTTAAAAGTCAGCAGTTACACTTTTTGTAGCTGCTGACTTTTAATAAACAAACACAAAAACGAGCGGAACTCGCTTTAAGTAGGGATACACCAATACCAATTTTTTACAAGTACCAATACTTTTTTTTTTAGTACTCACCGTTACCAATTACCGATACCTACTGCAACTGTCAGCTTAACACTTCAGCTGTCAGCAATGGTTCAAAACATTGAAAAGGTGTAAAAATATTAACGAACAAAGCAAAACAATGAAAATAAAGTTTTAATTATTAATAGTTTAAAACTTAGAAGTGAAAAAAAATCATCAAGAAAATAATATTTAAATGGAGAAGGAGAATAAGGGTTTTATTAAGGCTGATTACAGTAAATTAAGGGTTACTAAGGGGTTAAACAGAGTAACATTTAAAAAACAAAAACAACATTTTTTTACTTGACAGGTTGCTATAAATTGACTTCATCTGCAGATTGAAGTTCATCCCTTTGATCTGTAGATGAGTAAACAGAAAGATACAAAAAGAAACAATGTTTATTTTGATCTTTCTGTTTCAAAGGCTGAGCAATGCTGTTGACAAACATTGCCTGGCTGTTTTTTTAACAGCTTCATTTACACTTCAGCTGTCAACAGGGGAACCCCACTGACAGCTGAATGAGTCATCTGTTGTTAAGGACGCGGCTGCACAGCTCCTTTAACAACTGATAATTGCTGGCTTTCTTTTTTTACATTTCAGCTGTCAGTTGAGGAATCCCGCTGACAGCTGAAAGAACTGACCCTGAAAGTATCGGAGTATTTACATGAGTACTGATACTTGTGCAAATGCTTAGTATCGGCACCCATACAGGTATCGGTACAACCACACTTTTAAGGCTTGGCATGGTGGGCATTGGATTCTTTAGCACAACCTCATCCTTTGTATTGCACCAAATAATTTGTTACATCATTATTCTCCAGGGTCCCTACTTTCAGGAGATAAATAATGCTTGGGGGTTTCAACAAAACATCAGGCCTAAAATGTGCATTTTAACATGTGCAAAAAAAAAAAAAATAGCTCCATAACTGAGCATGAACACGTCTTGATTGAAATGCATTTTATCTTAAATATTTCAACTTGGACGTTTCCTTTAAGGAGCACTCCATCCCATCTATTATTTACTACGGAGCATTAATCAGGTCATTTCTTTTACTCAGAGCTCTTTGCAGCAGACAAACTGCTCAGTCGTCAGCCATTGCTCTTTGCAGGAAATAATCGACATTTAAGCGCGCTTTTATATTCTGTGAACTACTGAAAGCCGAGCCTTAAGGTTGAATCCCTGGCTAACTTTCCGAGAGGCTGCAATGGGGCATTACACGTTATTTAGCTGGAAAAGGTCAGTTCATTTATATTTTAGTAGTGGGAGAAGCGCCTGGGGAATAAACGGCCAGTCACTGCACCACCACTCCAAAATGTCTCCTAATACCGGCAACGCGGAAAAATCACCGGAACCGTCCCTCCGAGACGCCAGCCGCTGACAGCTTCATAAACAAAAAGAAGTGTATTTAGGATGGAGTAACAAGTCCAAGCTTTATATCCTGTCAGGGCGAGTCCCCGCTCCCTTTTGGTGATTTATCTACTTGATGTTTCATAGATTGTAGTTTCCTTATTACTGCAACACAGAAAAAAGTTGGAGGAAAAAAGTTGGACTTAAAGCTGAACACTGGTCTTCCCTTTTGTCTTGCTCAGTTGTACAGGCTCCTCTCCTGAGCTGACATTTCTTACTCTGAGCTTCTCATAATGTGCATTAGAAGCTGCAGCAATTAGTACAACATTTATCCACTTCCATACACCCTGACTATCCCTGCACCATCCCTTTCATTCATTGGGTCCTGGAGGCTCAACATCACAGGTGGGCATTACCTAGGGTGGTCTTCATGCAAATACAGCAACGTCCACTCCTTTTTTGCCCAATGTCTGTGTCAAATGCTTGAGAGGAGTACTGAGGCCAGGTACTATGATGTTTTCAGGAGGGTATGTACAGTACCCTGCTGGCCCCTCACACCAGCCATGATTTGTTTGTATTGCATAAAGAAGCACAGAGACCCAGTGATGACATAATTGGGTCTAAAATAAGGTATATGATGAAAACTAACAATGAAATATATATTCAGTGCAAATTCTTATAAACGAATATGTTGCAAGCTGAACACTCCAAGGTCAAAACACAACACCTCACTAATAATAATAAAACAAAATAGTGCAGTGCAAACAGAAAATATCAAATGCAGTAAAAATCGATTAAATATAAACTCATAAATTTATAAGTCCATAAAATTATCCACAGTTTCAAAAGTCCAAACTTTCATGACCATTGTGAGGAAGTGCTTCCAAATCAGGCAGGCAGGTGTAAATGTGAATCAATTCCCTCCATCATAGACATAAGCAGCCGCTCACCTCCTTGTTAAGACCAATATGGTCTCAATATGCCTTCCTCTACGTGGGGACACAATTCTTCCAGTGGACCCTCAGCAACAACGATGGAACTCTGTCCAAGGCGTATATACAGAAATAAAACAAAGCAACATCTAGTGCTCTCTGCTTTGTATTGAAATGTATTATTGTAGTGCGGGTAGACTACATGGCTCCATTCCCACTGACAAAGTCTGCCCAGGACTAACGCATAAGGAGGGAGCTAAGTGTGACGTCACCTGCAGCCATATTTTTGGTGTATAACCTGTATTATGAATGAGCGCTCGTGGTATGCACTTGTTACAAGTTCCAGACTTGTACGTTTTTTACCTTTTCTAATAAATTTTGATGCAAAGCAGAGAGCACTAGATGTTGCTTTGTTTTATTTCTGCATATACACCACGGATAAAGTTCCATCATTGTTGCTGAGTGTCCACTGGAGGAATTGTGTTCCCACGTAGGGGAAGGCATATTGAAACCATACTGGTCTTAACAAGGAGGTGAGCAGCTGCTTATGTCTATGGTGGAGGGAATTGATTCACATTTACACCAGCATGCCTGATTTGGAAGCACTTCCTCACAGTGTTCAATAAAGTGTGGACTTTTGAAGCCGTGGATAATTTTATGAGTTTATGAATTTATGAGTTTATATTTAATATTTTCACTGCATTTTATATTATCTGTTTGAGCTACACTATTTTGTTTTTTTAATACAATGAAAACTGAAAAAATGTGATTAGAATGTTGATGAGGGAGCAATGGATTAAAACAGAATAAACTTCAGCTTTAATAACACCATGCAATGAAAAGCAATCAAAATACTATATTGTAATAAAAAAATGCATAGACTTTAGAGACAGAGAGACTGTGGGGTTGAGTTCACTGCAAATGCACTTGGAAGTGCAATCGCTGTAGATCTGAGGGGAAGATCCGAAATGAGGGGAAACTCTGCTGATATTATGATCCAATCATGTGCAAGCCAAAATGCTATTTTTTATTTTCCTTGCATGTCCCCCTCAGATCTACAGCGACTACACTTCCAAATGCATTTACAGTGCACTTCCAAGTGTACATGCAGTGCACTTGTAGTGCAGAGTGGATTTGCATTTAGTAAATAACCCCCAAAGTCTTGCCCCTGTACAAAGCATTAGTAGTAGGACCTTATCTTGAATATGCCGTTTTTAGGCAGGTGCAATCGACTTTTTCCATGACGAGTGGCGTTCTCCAGCAGCGGCACTGTTGTTGGTGGAGCAAGTCAAGAGGAACAGGGCTCCTCTATGGTATCCTTGGGTCATTGGGGAGGCTATCCTATTGGATACTTTCTCCACCACAGGTGGTGCTCTCCATCAGCTGCACTACGGTTGGTGGAGGAAAAAAGAACAGGGCTCCTCTATGATTTTCTTGGGTCACTGGGGAAACTATCCTATTGGATACCTTTCTCCACCACAGGTGATGCTCTCCTGAAGCAGCACTGATGTTGCTGGAGGAAGTCAAGAGGAACAGGGTTCCTCTATGGTTTCCTTGGGTCATTGGGGAAGCTATCCTATTGGATGCTGCCAGCCCATGTGACTCTTGCAGCCATCTTGAGTAAGACAGAGCTCATTTAAGGCCCTGGCTCACAGGGTTGGCATACTTTTATGCGAGTGGGTAGCGTAGGGAGAGGTACACCGCCTGTCAGATATAGCACTACTGGTAGGGAAAGGTTCTTGAAGAGGAGGAAAAGCTTAGGGTCTATGATTCCTCTGGGCATATTCCCGCACAAGGGCACGAGATGGCCAGGCCACATTCTGCTCTCTTTAAAGATGCTGTCAGTCTGGCAGAGCATCGCCTCATCCTCATTGCTGCAAACCGCGAGTGTACGGCTGGGCAGTCCCTCCTCCCCCCAGCCCCGGGGTTCGTTTGTGAACTGCTACTGCATTATTCAGTATAAGTTCTTTATTGACCCCCTTTGTGTGGATTATTGTCATCGCACCATACTGCACACCAGTTGCTATACAAAAAACTACTTACCTCCAATGATAAAACCCGAAAATGTATAATAAAAATATTTGGCACAGTGTCCTAAATTGTGCAACCAGTCCCAATCCTCGCAAAGTCCAATTAATGCTTAAATAATTAAACCCACAAGATATCTTGTCTGTGATCAATAAGAATTCAATAAGACAGTGCTCCACCACCATATAGATTACACACTCACCTTTCAGGATGACCCATATAATATACAGGTCTTATGTACTTTATCACATCAATATGGTCTCTCCTCCACAGGCATATGCTTCTTGTTCCCCAAAAATAAGCGTGCTGCCCCTTTAACAGGTCAGGATCTTTTCACAGTGGGTAGAGAAGAGCAAATGATCGGCAATAGTGTATTATTTTATGCTAACAATTGTGGTATGTTAAAATAACACTTGCGTATCATAAATGAGTCTCAGATTCCAACAAAACATGTAAAATTGTGCTTCACCACTAACTTCTGGTTTCAGACCAGTAGTGACATCAATCGATTCCGCCTGACACGTTGTGTCACTTCTCTACTGACTTCTTCAGGAGAAAACAGATTTTTGATTTCAGATTTATGGTTAACTCTAAACTGCTAACCTGTAAACACTGTTAGAGCATCAGAGGATTTTGGTTACCATAGTTTTTTTTTGCAAATTCACAGGCACCGCAATTTTATAGTTTGATATGTTAAGCGTCTATTTACTTTGACCCAACCCCATCTTTTATATTTTACCAAAAAAAATGGATATAATATTGTGTGTTTTTGCACTAAAGTTAATTTTAGTGTATTTTTGTGCCTTTGATAAATATGCACAAAAATGCAAATGCCATCATTTTATTCTATAGGGTCTCTGTTTTCAGAAACTATATACTTTAAAAATAAATATATATTTGTTCTAAAATTATTTTTAGAAATAAATGTAGGTTTTATATGTGTGTGAAAAATGAACACATGGACCCGGTGGACAAGGATAATGATACAAAAGGTACAGATACCTTTAAATCACGGTAGCCATTCTGAAGCGTTACATGACATTCAATGAACGGTTACCGTACTTATTCTTTGTGATGGTTGGGGCATATAAATAAAGCAGCTCTAAGTCATATCTGAAAGTTGTGTAACCTTTTAAGCAATCAAGAATCCCAGTCTTTTGCTGTAGGGTATTTGTCATCATCATTGTAGAGCCATGGTATAGATTAATATCCAGCAGGGCAAAATGACTATAACAAAGCACAGGTGGAGGCCTGCATGCAACCATACCATGATGAATAGTAGGCAAGAGGCCACTCATAGACAGGAAGAGAGGAAGAAGAAAGGGAAAAGAGAAGGAGCTTAAAGAATAAAGGAGACATAAGATAGATAGGGGATTTATCCATAGACTTTACCCATGGTAATTACACCCACAAGAGGGTTAGATTAAATTTGGAGTGCACATAGAAGCATAGAAAAATGATGGCAGGAGAAAAAACAAGTATTCCATCGAGCCTGTCCCAGTTTTTTTATATTTGATTTTTTTTTTTAAGAAATTGGATAAGGCAGTGCTATAAAATATAATCTATGTACTAAACCACCAATATAAATATAAAATATATGTAAAAATGTATGCAAAAAATGCATTAATATTGCAAAATGCAATCAACATGTGCAACATAAAAATGTCCATCAAAATTGTGCAAAATCTGCAAGTCTATGGCAAAGTGCAGCTTACCTGCAGGAAAGCCACAGGTGCACTACGCTGCACCCGCGGTATGGGTAAACCGCATTGAATCCGTGTGAAAGCAGCCTTAGACCCCTTTCACATGATTGGTCCGATTGGGTCCGTCTATCCATTTTTCAGGTCAGGGCGGATCGGATCGGAGGGCCCACAGAGTAGAGCGGGCTGTGTCTGTGTCCGCTCTACATATGCAGAGTGAACACGGACCTGTCATCCATGACTCTGCTCATTGTGGACTGGAACCCATTACCAAATCACTTAAGTGGCCCTCGCTCTTCAAAAAGTTGGGCACCCCTGCAGAAGGGGGTTCTTCCACATTAACACTGCTCTCCACAACTTTATAACTCTCCATACTCATGTTTACATGGAAACATAGAAATCACACAGGGAGGAAGCCCATAGCTTAAAACTATTTTCCCTTTATTGAAACAAAACAACATGAAAGGAATGCACCCACACTGTCAGGTGCTGCTTTCTAAAGGCACTGTATTATATATTAACTATCACCGCCTCTCTGCTCAGGTTTTTCCCAGAGCCAACGTGTGTTCCACTGCCCTAAAGGTTTTTAACTGGAAGGGATGTGCAATAACCACGCCCGTATGCATTTCGTCCAATCCCAGACATCCTCAGGAAACGTTCTCTATATTATATGTTTTTAACTTTTTTGTCTGAGTATAGATCTAGACCCAAGCATTTGATTAGAGACCAGAAGACCCGCCGCTCCAGGTGAATAGAGGGAAGCCTGATGGATGTTGTGGGTACCCACCCCGGCTCACCTCCGCACACAATAGATAAGAAGAAATGGCTGCACACCACAAAATGCAATTCAAAATCCTTTATTAGGACATCCAAAGGTTACAGGACAACAAATGGCTGAATGGTAGACATGTTTCGCACACTTTACGCCCGCTTATTCAAGCTTGTTTGAATCCACTTACTGCTGACTGAGTCACTACCCCTGCTGGAAGTCTATTCAACTACTTTTTCTGTAAAATAATACTTTTGAACTTTCCTCCTGCTAGTTTGAGGTCAAGTCCCCGTGGTTTGAGGTCATGTCTCCTTGGTTTGAGGTCATGTCCCCATAGTTTGAGGTCATGTCCCCGTAGTTTGAGGTCATGTCCCTGTAGTTTGAGGTCATGTCCCTGTGGTTTGAGGTCATGTCCCCATAGTTTGAGGTCATGTCCCCATAGTTTGAGGTCATGTCCCCGTAGTTTGAGGTCATGTCCCCGTAGTTTGAGGTCATGTCCCCGTAGTTTGAGGTCATGTCCCGTGGTTTGAAGTCAAGTCACCTTAGTTTGAGGTCATGTCTCCGTAGTTTGAGTTCGTGTCCCCGTGAATCTATCTTTTGATCCCATTTTTTTTTAAAGGTGGAGTTGTTAAAGAAATCAAATTTTTTAAAAATACTTTTTTAATTTTATTAAAATATTTTATATATTATTAAACTTTTTAACTATTGGCCAGGCTACTCTAGCTGTGGAATCACAAAAAATGGGTGATTTTAGGAAAATGCCGTGGTTTTGTGAATAAGAGAAAAATTGAAATTGCGTTTTGGTTCAGTCGTCGGGTTTCTCATTAAAGTATTTAATGAAAAATCAGCTTCATCAGCTCATTCCCCACAGTTACAACCATTTGTACCACCTGCCCCCCCACCTATTAGATTATAAGCTTTGAGCAGGGCCCGCTTAATCCTCTTGTATTTTATTG
>BLSH010340014.1:48298-65067 GCA_018402905.1 Glandirana rugosa
GTTTTAGATATGGTCTGGGATTAGGTTCGTGCGTCGGACCGTGACTATGTACAGGTGGTCCCGTCATGGGTCTGGGGGTATGAGGAAAATACCGGTTAATGAAAGTGTATTCGGTAAGTTTTACCCGTGTAAACTAAAAAGGTCAAGCCGAGGGTATCTAAAGTTACCGCAAGCGGCAAACCCAATCTTGGAAAAGAAACAAGCCCTCAAAACGACGCTTGGCTTGTCCCCCCACAAGCCGGGTAGAGATGACGACTACTCTTTTCCATAAACCGTACAGGGGCTACTTTAAAGTGTTACTAAACCCAGGACCCTACATTCACTATATCCGGTCTCCTACAGTACACAGAACATGGAAATGCAATTATTTTAGTAAATATAAACTGCCAAATACCTTTTCTCATCAGCAGTAGAGATGGGCCGAACACCCCCCTGTTCGGTTCGCAGCAAAACTCCCGAACAAAGAAAAGGTTCTAACCCAAACGGCGAACGCCATTGAAATCTATGGGAGCCGAACTGGAAAAATCAAATGTGCCCATTTTGAATGGCTTATGTGAAAGTAATTGGCCATAAAAGGAGTATGGGGGTCTGGGTACTGCCCTGGTGGACATGTATCAGTGCCAGGCTGCGTGCTTGGATTAGGGTCTGGTATAGATTTTGTGGGGGACCCCAAAAGTTTCTATTTTTTAATTTTGGCGTGGGGTTCCCCTTAAAATTCATATATTTTTTTTTTACTATTTATTTACCGGCAAATGTTTTTTTTCTTTTTATTCAGCTGTCAGCAGGGAAGTCCATTGACAGCTGATTAGTGTGCATAGATAGTGGAGGTCTCAACGGCGCTCACCCACCATGAAAACTAGTGCTATACAAGCATCTCTGGAAAAACAAACATAAAAAATACCATGTGTATCACATAAATCAACTCAATCAGGTGCAATAAACAATCAGCCAAAAACGTTGCTGTGGGGGAGAAAGGGTTCAGGAATAATTGACTATACACATCTATTAGTCTCCTGGTATATGCAAAGAATATTCATAATAACAATACACTATGAGTCCATCAGTAAGTCCATCCAGGTCCCAGATCCTTCACTGGTGCCGGTCGGACGGCACGGGGACACGTGAGTTGTTTTCCTTCACCGGCCTCTGTTTTGTTATCACTTGCCTGGAGTTTTGCGCAATGATCGTTTCTCTTTTGCCTTCCATGAACGGTCCCCTTGTGAGAGAGGATTATCTGGTCTAAAGGCAGCAGTGTATTGCTTTACTATTAACAGCGCGTTCCTATCCGTCCCTTCAGTGAAGGATCTGGGACCTGGATGGACTTACTGATGGACTCATAGTGTATTGTTATTATGAATATTCTTTGCATATACCAGGAGACTAATAGATGTGTATAGTCAATTATTCCTGAACCCTTTTTCCACCACAACAACGTTTTTGGCTGATTGTTTATTGCACCTGATTGAGTTGATTTATGTGATACACATGGTATTATTTATGTTTGTTTTTCCAGAGATGCTTGTATAGCACTAGTTTTCATGGTGGGTGAGCGCCGTTGAGACCTCCACTATCTATACACACTAGTCTAACCCAGCACAATTATTTTGTCCTGAAGGGAGGTAGGCTGCAGAACCCTGCATTAATTCATTGCTAATAGTAGGTGAGCGCCGTAAAGACCTCCAATATTTATACACACTCATTGCAAGCTGATGACTCATCGGTCGTTTAGACTTCCCGCCCCCGCTCCTTAACAACCAGCTTTTACTGCTCCCTAATTGGGCAAAGCTTTGCCCAATCAGGGCACACAATGCACTGTGCAGCACTGTCCGGCTGAGTACTGGTTAAAGCTTGTAGGAGGATTTTTCATTCTCCCCTGATTATCCTATGAGGCTGCAGGGCCCCTGACCCTCTGTCTTGACATTGCTGATTGGCCCTGTGCTGATCATATCCACTCTCCCTCAAAAAAAGAAAAGAAAACTCTCTAGCAATACACACCAAACTGGGCATGGGGAGGATCAGCGAAGACAGGATCAAACAGCCTTTTTACATAATGCAGAGGATTAACCCCTTATGTTCCACAGTGAGTATAAGAAGCATGTTTACTGCATATACAGACTGATTTTACTGTTGTGGGTTTAATAACACTTTCATTTTTTTTTAATTATTCATTTTATTTTATTTTTAATTTTTACACTGTTGCTTACATTTTTTTATATCACTTTTATTCTTTGTGACAGCAAGAGGCATGTGACAGATACTCTTTATGGAGAGATCTGAGGTCCATAAGACCAAAAATACCTCCTTTGTACTTAAACGCATTCAAAACACCAAGACTGGTGTTTTCAAATGCCTTTGATTTCTTAATAATGGTTCCGTTGACCTGAAGTTACCATAGCGGAGATCAAAGCCACTTTGCATATGCCAGCTGGTCTCTCCAGTCTCTGTGTGGGATGGGACAGCCCAAGCAAGGTGTGGAAGGCAGGGGAGGGGGGTCGTCCCCTCCCGCTGCTTGTAAACGCAATCCAGCAGCTAGTTAGCCGCTAGGATTGCATATACAAGAGAGCCGACCTCTGATTCTAAAAAACAGTACCAGCATTGGCTTCCTGATGACAGCCTGGTGATTGGCTGAAACGCGTCGGAGCTTGTCTGTGTCACAGCGACTCACTTCCGCCCATACGTGTTTACCAGGGAAGACAGCCGAATAAAGCCGTAGTTACGGCGTTCACTACAAACTGGCTGATTACCCAAACAAATCACCTGCAAACGATACCAAGTGCTGGGGATGCTAGGCACTATTACATGTGAGTTTGCATTTTTATCTGTTACATGTTATTATATTTTTAATAAATTGAACGTAAACAGTTGCGCAGTGGGGCTCTCTCCTTTTATCTTTATACTCTACCACTAAGAGAATGCTACCTTAAGGAGTTCTAACACCAAGCAGACCAGTAGGGGTTACCCCACAAAGCGCAAGTGACTACGATAGAGATAGGTGGTCCATTCTTAAGGGTGAGTGCACATCCATGTGGGGCACTGTAGCAGCACTGTGAAGCACTGTCACCTGTCTTAAAGAGCACAAGAGCTTTTAGAATACACCGGAGTGGGAAGTTTAAGATTCTCTTACCTGCTGAAACAATATGGACTAATATGTTTTGAACTCCTATGTATTACAACTAAGGGCAGTGTTTTTTCCTTTTAGTACCTGCAGCTGTAGGCATCATACCGGTATAACCACCTGAAGTCCTGAAGTGGTTACTTTACTTTTCTTAACAATGTAAGAGGCATGTTTTCCATAGACCCTTGATGAATTGGTTTTTACAAAGGTTCCTTCAGACCTCAAAATTATTTCATGGGTTCCATTGGGTTAAGAAGGTTGAGAAAGGCTGTTATAGAGCAAGTCCAATTGAATGTGACTTCCACTGGGTAAGGCTTTTAATAAATTGACATTTATTAAAGATTTATATCAAATCAATGTCATTTACATATTTATCTAAAAAAAAAATAGATACATTCTCTTTAAGGTCTAATCTGAGCATTGCTAACATGACCTGCGACTAGCAGTACATCTGCTGAGTTTTCAGGGCTCGACTTATATTTGCAATATCTTTTTCCTCCCTGAAAATGAACACAGCGATCATTTTCTCACTCTAACTGAAATTGCTGGAAGGAAATTTACTGAGAAGGAGATTGTGGTGCTTCCTGTTACTAAGTACTGCCTTTGGATATCATATTTATGATACTTCAAATGCCAGCATTTATCAAAGGTGACACAGACCAGGGGAAAGACTTTATTCCGGCAAGCAGTTATACAACCCGCTCAGTCTCTGTATCAGGGACGTAGTGATATTACATCCACAATGCAATATCTTTAATTACCTCCTCACAAGAATAGTATACCTTGTGGGCAACTAATAACAGTTACATCATTTGCAGAGTCATTTTTTTTTTAATCTTTTTAAAATCATTATATAACACATAAAGTCTTGTTTAAATGGAAACCATGGATATACTGTGTATATAAAATTATTCAGTTAGGTTGAAAAGGAACAAAAAATACAGAAGTTCAGCAAGTTGAATCAATAAAAAAGAATAAATATGTAGCACCCTCCTAATTTAGAGTAGGCTAATTTCGCCCCTCTGTAAACAGTGGAGCAAGGGTTGATTGCTCAGGGCTGCTCAGTGTTTCATGGGCTGCTGTTCTGCTACTCCCCTTGTCTTCTAGAGGATTCTGGAAGCAGAGTAGGAGGAGAGCAGAACAAGCAGTCTAAATATTTATGGAGCACCAACCAATTCCTGGGTAGGTGTGCCCAAAAGGTGGAGGGGAAACCCATATGTAGTCTGAGGCCTGGCAGCAAAGGGCAGTGTTCCTGGGTTCAGTCCTTCAGGAGGGGACCCCTGTGCAATGGCTCTGCCCCGGGGTCAGAGAAGCTACAGGAGCCAGAGTGAAGACATTGAGGTCCCAGCTATGTAGGCTTAGCTGGGGGGGCCTACCGAAGAACCTTTGTCCAGAGAGTGAGCTGGGTCAAGAGGAGGCTTCCTGGAGAGTGCCAGGAGTAAGTTGGTGGGAAGAAGTCCAGTAACATACATAGAAACATAGAAAAGTGACGTCAGAAAAAGACTGAGTAGTCCATCGAGTCTGCCCCTTTTTATTTATTTATTTATTTTTAATTTTTTTTTTTTTTTTATAATTTTTTTTTTTTTTTTTTTTTACATTAACCTTGTTGTCTGACTATATATTTATGTTTATCCCAGGCATATTTGAAGCCATTTACTGTTGACTGTCTCACAACCTCTGTTGGTAGTTTATTCCAATCATCAACCACCCTTTCAATAAAATAATACTTTCTAAGATTAGTTTTGAACTTCCCCCCAGTTAGTTTGAGGTAATGTCCCCCTGTTCATGATTTTGGTTTCATATTGAAAAGAGGGCAGTCCTGAACCTTATTCACCCCTTGATGTATTTAAAGGTTTCAGTCATGTCTCCCCTCTCCCTTCTTTCCTCCAGACTGTACATATTAAGTTCCTGAAGTCGCTCTTCATATGTTTTATCCCCCAGACCTTTCACCATTTTTATTACCCGTCTCTGAACTCGTTCTATCTTATCAATATCTTTTTGTAAGTGTGGTCTCCAGAACTGGACACAGTATTCTAAGTGAGGTCTCACTAAAGATCTATATAGAGGAATCAGAACCTCCTTCCTCCTGCTGGTGATCCCTCTACTGATACATCCCAGAATTCTATTTGCATTTCCCACTGCCTGGTTACACTGTTTGCTCATTTTGCAATCATCTGAAATAAGCACCCCCAAATCTTTTTCTTCTGTAGTGCTGGCTAACACTGTGCCCCCAATGCTGTACTCTCTAAGCCGATTCTTATTCCCTAGATGCATTATTTTACATTTAGAAATATTGAACTGCAGTCTCCACTGCTTTGACCAATCTTCCAGCAATGCCAAATCACGTTCCATGTTACAGACACCTCCAGGGATATCAACCCTACTACACACCTTTGTATCATCAGCAAAGAGACATACCTTGCCCAACAAACCTTTAGTTATATCACTTACATATAGGTTAAATAGAACAGGACCCAGTACAGAGCCTTGTGGTACCCCACTAGTGACTGGTCTCTGTTCTGAGTGAACCCCATTTACAACCACATTCTGGGATCTATCCACATATGATCTGGGATCACATCCATGTGAAGATATCTACTGAAGTGTTTTGAGAGATCTAAGAATATGGTAAGTGAATTGACCTAGAGCAGAGCTGATCTTATGACCTCTTACACCTACTTCAAGCAGGGGCTATTCAGTGATAGTAGACTTGAATTGTTATGGTAGAGTCTTCCCCTAACAACCAGTACATTTCAGGATGGTTAATTTCCGATAACGGTTGGGAAAGTACATTACCTACCATGTGAGTTAAAGAATTGAGTAACCCCCTATAAATCGAAAGGTTTTAAACAGTAACTATCCAGGATAACATTTTGTTTGTGAAAACACTTTGTCTCATAATAAAACTGCAATGTATTTTATTTTTTACTTGTTTCTACCTTTTGCTGATTTGTAGCTGCTTTCATTGCTCAGGGCATGCACCCTGATGGAGACAATGGCAGGCCATGACCACCAGACCTGCATGCGAAAGGGTGACAGAGTGATGTCATCTTAAAATTGGAAGTGCTTAAACGAGTTACAAATTCTAAATGATTTTTAAAATTACTTTTTAAATTGCAATTAGATGTTGAAGACTGTATGAGATAGTGATTGACTTTTTTTTACATTTTGGGTAAAGGAGGTTTTCCCTGTCATTTTTTTTATTTTTTTTTGCCTTTTTGTTCTTCCTGTCCCATGGTTTTTTTTTAACAGGAAGTGTGCGGAAATCCCACCAAAGTGAGGGAATCCCTCAGTATCACCAGTGTGCCCATTGGAAGAGTTTCCCTCAATTCCTAATCTAGTTGCAACCCAAATTTTGGCATTTTCTTTCACTCTCGCTGATAACAATCACTAGGGCAAATAGAGAATATGGATCTCCATAATGGGGGCACAGACATAAATAAATACTTGACAGGTGTTCTAATCCCTCTCCACTCTATCCAAAACTAAAAAAAAAGTTTTCCCTTTGGTTATAATTTAGGTATGATGAGTATAGTTTATTTTCTAGGCAGGCTTTATGACTCATTATCTATGAGCCAGCCTTACCCATGCTATACACCAGTTTTTCAATAGGCCAGCATCTCTGGACATGCTATATTGTTTATATGGTAGGGCTACGACATTTGTTTTCCATAAATGTAAAGGTTATTTGTTTGTGTTCCCATTGAAGACATTTTGCCTTACTTCCTGGTGATTTCAGTGTCAAGGGGAAAGGAAGGGAGGGACGGAAAAGCCAAGTAAAGGCAAAACAGCGATAAAAAACTGAAAAGCTACATTATAGGGGTCCCCCCAAAATCCATACCAGACAGTTATCCGATCGCGCAGCCCGGCAGGTCAGGAAAGGGAGGGGATGAGCAAGCACAGAGCCCCTCCCCCCCCAAATCACCCCAGGCATGTGGCCTGGTATGGGTCAGGAGGGGGGAATGCTCGCTGCCCCCCCTTTCCTGACCTGCCTGGCTAAATGTTTGGAAGCGGGTCTGGTATGGATTTAGGGGGGGAAACCCCACACCATTTTCTTAAACATTTTTGTATTGCTGGCAATGGTGTTGAATTGATGGCAATTTAAATCTTTTTTTTTCTTTTTTTCTAGAAGTGTCAGTTTTGCTGCAGCAGGTTCTATACACGGTGCAGATGTGCCACTTTACATGCAGACTAAGGGGACCCCCCAGACACTATATTTAAATGGATTTTTAATTTTACTGTTTCACTTTGAGCATCATTAAAATCACTGCTCCTGCAAAAACAATCTTTTAAAAAAAATGTTTTTGCATTGATACATGTCCCCAGAGCAGTACCCGGGCTCCCATACTCTTTTCATGGCCATTAACTTGCATATAAGCCTTTAAAATTGGGACTTTTGTTTTTTCAAATTCAAGTCAACAGAGACTTCAATGGGGTTTGGGTCCGAACTTTGAGAGTTCTGGTGTGAACTGAAACATGGCGTGTTAGGTCTCTAACCATAAATAATAACATGTTATTACATTTTTACTCCAGGAGTATATAATAAATGTTGGCAATTTTAACCACTTGTCGACCGCGTGCTACCTTTTTACTGTGGCAGCGTGGCTCTATTCCGCGAATCGCTGTAAATAGTCACACTCTGCAGGAATGTTCCCTGGGCTTGGGCGGACCCGCTGGTGAGCCGCGATGAACTGTCAGAGTGAAAGAACAGGGAACCGCCAATGTAAATACGGCAGTTCCCCGCTCTGTCAATGGGGACATAAGACATCTACTGATCCCTGTCACTGGGATCAGTTAGATCTCTTATGCCCAAGGTAGCCCACCCCCCTCACAGTTAGAACACACACAGGGAACACAGTTAACCCCTTCCCTGCCCCCTCCAGGTTAACCCCTTCACTGCCAATGGCATTTATACAGTAATCAGTGCATTTTTATAGCTCTGATCGCTGTATAAATGCCAATGGTCCCAAAAAAGTGTCAAAATGGTCCGACATGTCCGCTGAAAAATCGCAGATCACTGGCGTTACTAGTAAAAAATAAAAAAATAAATAAAAACCCCAGAAATGAATTCTCATCATCCGTAAACGCAGCAACTTTTGCGCAAACCAATCAATAAACGCCGATTGCGTGTTTTTTTTACCAAAAATATGAGGAAGAATATAAATCGGCCAAAACCGATGAATACATTTGTTTTTTATATTTTTTTTGGATTTGTATTTTAGCAAAAGGTAAGAAATATAGTTTTTTTGCAAAATTGTCGCTCTTTCTTTGTTTATAGCGGCGATCAGAAATGATGCAGCGGTGACCAAATACCACCAAAAGAAAGCTCTATTTGTGGGAAAAAAAGGATGCAAATTTAGTTTGGGTACAACGTCGCACGACCACGCAATTGTCAGTTAAAACG
Organism: Glandirana rugosa; assembly: GCA_018402905.1. Classification (NCBI taxonomy): domain Eukaryota; kingdom Metazoa; phylum Chordata; class Amphibia; order Anura; family Ranidae; genus Glandirana; species Glandirana rugosa. The sequence goes on from BLSH010340014.1 coordinate 56,818, forward strand.
ACGCAGTGCCGAATCGCAAAAAGTGCTCTGGTCCTAACGTGGAAAATCCTTCCGGGACTGAAGTGGCAAGAGAAATGCTTAAATAATGCATTACAATTTAACTAAACCCATTAGATTTAAATCAACTAAAATGGAGATTTTAGACGACAAAAAATGTAACTAAAACTAAAATAGCATTTAGTTAAAAGAATATGACTAAAACTAAATCGAAATTTGATGTCAAAATTACCACTGATTGTCATATTAAAGTACCTACAAATTATTATGAAACAGGAAACATAATGTTGAACGAAAATTAAAGATAGAAGGGAAGGAGCCACTTTTTCATTAACAGATCATGGGTCATGTAAATACTAATCAAGCTTTGCACATATCTAACACTCAGCATTACAGAGGAATTATTATACAGGATTCGGAAAAAAATTAGATGGTACCAGGCAGGTTTTACAGGTTTTTGCTAGGGTCCAGGAAATATATACTGTAGGCATGGGCATCCGCAGAACTTTTTTCAGGGGGGGGCATCATTTTAAGGTCACCCATGCCCTGCCCCTTTTCGACAATATCATTATCACATTATCATGGTCAGAGATTGCAGGCATAGTACAGGAGGTGATCAGACACTGCGGACATAGTACAGGAGATGATCAGAGACTGCGGACATACTACAGGAGATAGTCAGAGACTGCAGACATAGTACAGGAGATGATCAGAGAGAGCGGACATAGTACAGGAGATGGTCAGAGGATGCAGACATGGTACAGCAGACTGTCAGAGACTGCAAACATAGTACAGGAGATGGTCAGAGACTGTAGACATAGTACAGGAGAAGGTCAGAGACTGCAGACATAGTACAGGAGAAGGTCAGAGACTGCAGACATAGTACAGGAGAAGGTCCGAGACTGCGGACGTGGTACAGGAGATGATCAGACACTGCGGACATAGTACAGGAGATGATCAGAGACTGCAGACATACTACAGGAGATGGTCAGAGACTGCAGACATAGTACAGGAGATGATCAGAGACTGCAGACATAGTACAGGAGATGATCAGAGACTGCAGACATAGTACAGGAGATGATCAGAGACAGCGGACATAGTACAGGAGATGGTCAGAGGATGCAGACATGGTACAGGAGACTGTCAGAGACTGCAGACATAGTACAGGAGATGGTCAGAGACTGTAGACATAGTACAGGAGAAGGTCAGAGACTGCAGACATAGTACAGGAGAAGGTCCGAGACTGCAGACGTGGTACAGGAGATGGTCAGAGACTGCAGACATAGTACAGGAGATGGTCAGAGACTGCAGTCATAGTACAGGAGACGGTCAGAGACTGCAGACGTAGTACAGGAGATGGCCAGAGACTGCAGACATGGTACAGGAGATGGTCAGAGACTGTGTACATGGCACAAGAGACAATCAGACTGCATACATGGCTCAAGAGGAAAAGGACCTAGTGGGGAACCCACATCCGATCCCTGATTCCAGGGGGGGGGGCAATTGCCCCCCCTTGCCCCTACCTGCGGACGCCCATGACTGTAGGCAGCCATTGTTGGCCAGTCCTGAAAATTCAAAGGTTTGGCTGCCATTCTGACCAAATGGCCTCAATACTTTCTGAGCCAGAACAAGTATGGCTACTAAGAATTCCAAATTCACTTTGATTGGTCACATGCTTGTTTTGTGACCTAGAAAGTACTAAAGGAAAATTCCATGTATGGATATTTTAAACATGGTTACATTGGTCCAGCTTGGACCAATGTAACTTTGTATATACCATACCTGACCAATACCCCTGGAAGGGGGGCATCACTGAAGTAGACACCGCTGCTCCAGTGATCTATTCTTGCTTCTGGGCCCTGTGTTGGCTGGCTGCATTCTGAGCACAGGAGGTTGGCTTTTCGGCATGGGCACCATTCAGAGAATGCTTTACATTTTCTGAATGAATGCAAAGAGTTTTCTGATCAAACAAGGTGGAGAGGTGGGGCGTTGATGTCATGTAGAGCAAGTTGGATGACACCATGTACAGTTAAGAAACAAAATGTAATGTTTTATTTCCACCTCCAGCCTTCTGGCTAACTGGACATTTAAGGAGCTTCGGTAGAACGAGGTCTTCTCCATACTCACTCAGCTCTTTGTTCCCTCTCTTCCTATCAGCATGTTGCTACCATGTTTGCATGCAACACACTTGATTGGCTCTCAGTCATGCCCAATGCGTTTTGGGGGCTCACAACTTACCCTTCATCAGAGCTCAGTTGATGACGTAGATAGGAGAAAATACTGGACAATGTGTGAGTGCTTGTCTGACAGGCTGTAAGATTGGCATTCACACTGATATTATACTATTCTTCACACTTTAAGTAAGAATAAATGTAGTAGGCAGCAAGTAATCAAGCACTGAAGAGCACTAGTCACTTTATTTGGATTGCTTTTCACATGGATTGCAAAAAATGAACTTTCAGCAATGAACTTTGTTCTGTATTAACTTATGCACTTTACACCTGTTTAAGCATTTTTTCATTTTATTTATTAATGCATTAAGGAAGTCTATTTATGCATATTTATTTAACACTATACACACACTTTTTTTTAAAAAGTGCCATTTTTTGAAATTAGCTTTATTTAGTTATTTTTTCAGCTAGTTATGCACTATGATTCATGACTGGTCTGTGACAGCAATTGCATAGGCACTTTCCATCCAATCACCAAGGAATACAAGTTCTATATAGTATTGGTATAGGATTAGTCCTCACACTTTAATTAGCTGTGTAAACACACCCAGAACAGCCCCACTACTACATGTATTCTTACTTATCCATTAGACCCCTCTTGGGGTGGTAACAGTAGGGGCAGCAGTTCACCCACCATACACAATCCAACCATCAGCGCAGGACGCCCTCTCTTTAACCCTTTAAATCTTCATCCTTTGCTTACAATTTCCATTATGTTTGCCTATCACCCACTGCATTTAAGCCCTGGTGAAGAAGAGAGTTGTGAACCCCTTAAACTGTTGGATTTACCTACTGATCTATTAATAAAATTAAAAAAATCTTAACTGGACCTATCATAAACATCTCATCGTTTACACCTTCTTCAGACTGCTCAATGGACCTGTAAGGATAACCCATATGGTAGAGCGCTGCCCCTTAGGACTGGGAATTACAACAGATTATTTGTGTTTGGGTCCAGTGCTCCACCAACATTCATTTTGCACAATACAAATGGAAGTACTCTAGGGGCCCTTACTTCTTCTTTTATAACAGGTTCCGTGATGATTCAGTAAATTAATGCATGGATGGAGAGGTATTGGCCCTCCTGTCCAAAAGGTTCATCTGTGGTCACCATATGAGGTCTAATTGTAGAAAGAAAGTGTTTCCCCAATTTGCAATTTAAAGACAATACACTATTATTCTTTCTGATGTGCTATAAGCAAACATGCTATAGTGTAACACCCTCTAGCAACTGGATTTTAGCTAATGCCCAAACGAATGTCTAAGGTCAGCTTTAGAGGAGTCTAACTAGAGGCAATAATTGTCCAACCTGCTTATTTTAGAGCTATGTATGGAAATAAATAACGTCCCTCACATCCCTTTATTAGTATGAGATGTAAAATTTGGATGCACACCAGTTTCATCTTCTTTTCTGTACAATGAGGGCCTTTTTAAGTGCTCTGTAGTGTATACAAATTGGCCACATGCATGTGTCTGTAAACAATAAATTCCTAAATCACCAATTTTCTGGCAGAGAGGCAAATCTTACTGTGTATAAGCTTTTTTCTTTTATTTTTTATTCACAGTTTTCATTTAATATGCAGGAGCTAATTTGCATTGTTCGCTTTGATTCTTGCAATTCAATTTTCTCAGTAAACATAAAATGCGAAAATTGGCTTGGATTGTGTAAATCGGCACTTGCTTATTTGGTAAGTTATGTAAATCCCTGCTCACCTGTGCAAAGTTAAATTTGCTGATCTGCTAGCAAATTGCCATGAATCATTTCACTCATTCCCACTTAGGGCCACTAAAAGAGTTCTGACAGTGTGAAAATATCAGTTTGAAGCCTGTACCAGAGTGCTTATTTACTCACCATGTTCAGATGCAGGCGTAGGCCCTTTGATTCCTTTTCACACAACTCTCTATGTTAATGGACATGTCCAGGGAAGATAAGTTTCTCTGTTTCTCTCCAGCAGCTGCTCAGAGAGGGCACATCTGATGAGGCAGAGGTAGCTGGGCAAGTATTCTAAAGTCCCCCACTATCAGAACCATTGTGCAGCCAGAGCCTAATACAGTGTAGCTTCTCCAGAGAACTCAGCAACTGTGAGGAGCCCAGTGGTTTAGTGTGGGCATGGCCACAAGGATGGTTGCCATGGGCGCAAAATTCTAAAGGGCAAAAAATTAGTAAGGGTACATGGTTTGAAGAAGCCATAGATAAGTGGATCTGGCTTGGCAGTTCTAGATTGAAGTGGGCAGTGTTGAGGGATGCAAGCTGCATGCTCCCACTCATTGAGGGATCGGTGCATTACTCTGTGCAATTGAGAATGACTCTCTCTTCTCTTTCCTCTCCTCCCTCTTCCCTGGGACCACCTCCAATTGGTATGATATGAACTGGAACCCCTCCAAGTATCAATTAATCTGGGGGGGTAGGGGGGTTATAGGGAGTTGGGGTGCACAATAAGCTGGTGGAGGGACTGGGGTGCACAATGAGGGAGAGCTTGTATAGAATGGGGGGCGCTCACTTAGGTGGGTGCATGGAGTGGATGAAAAAGCCGGGGCACACAAGAGAACTCAGGTAAGGTCCAGATTTTCCCACTATACAGTATACTGGTGGAAGGGACTCATGGAGTGCTAATGGTTCATGAGTTAGGGGGCGCAATGCTTACCTTGCGCAACACATGTTACTCCCTCCTTGCATATTATAGGCACTGGGTTATCTATAATGTGTGCAGCCGCACCTGTCACTTAAGGCTGCAGTTCAAAGAAGATCTGCATTTGCTGGCAATGCAGCCACGCTCTAGACAATACTTTGATCAAGTTTGCGCATAATGCATGCTTATGGCTTTTCCTCACCAGTCCCTGCAAATGATTTCAAATAATAAAAGGCATTTATAAACCAAGTAACAATATCCATTCAGGCATGAGGGCATAGGTATTTAATGGGCGCAAATCAGAAGCCAGCACTGACTCTGATTGCAGCACCTGAGCATAGATGGTTTGCATCCAGATCATTGTCTCTGGGCAGGCCCAGTGTGTATACACCAAGGGCATTGAATGACATAATGAAGGGACCCAACATACGATCTTGTGAGGTAATAAAATAGTGTGCAATATGACACGAATATACAAATAAACAGCTAATGAAAGTCCAAAACTTCATCCACTATAGTGATGCCAGTGTGACAGGAAAGAGTGGGTTCTTTTCATAAAATGTGTACCAAAGCGACATCAGCAGTCCACCATGCACCAACACCACCTTGTGAAAAACTCCTCCACCAATATGGATATGCCCTTACCAGAGCCCCTAGACCACCTATTATGGGAGGTCAGGGTGGAGTGTGTGGATATTTGGATTCCACTCAGCCCCAAGGGTCGGTGTCCAATAATGATTCCTTCAGAATATGCCCCCTGTTGCGTTATGCTCAATAAAAATAAAAGGGGCCACAATAGTGTGATACCATTTAAAATCCAAGCTTTAATATAAAGTATTGCACTTACAAAATCTCATTGATATCTAGGCAGAAAAAACATCCATCCATGTGTGTGATAAGTGGTGACCTGGAGACAGCACTTCCGCCCAGATTGTATTGCCTGTGCCTCACAGAGACATTTATATTTCTGTATTTTTTTTTTTTTTCATTTTTATACACAAGCGCAATATTTTTAAATTGTTTTCATTCGAAGTGAGGAATTCACACTTCATATTTGCTGCTGTGTCACTCAATTTTTTTTTATTTTGCAAGGTGGTAGCATGGCCATTTATGGTTTTATAAGATCTTGTACACAGACACAGTGCATTCAGAAAACACCCATGGTCATAGTCCTGTCCACTTCTGGAAGTGTTGAATCACTCTTTTTTTGCTGGCCCAGCTCCTACACCCCTCCCCTCACCTGCTTACACAAGCTTTTTATGTTAGCGGAAATAGAAGGAGAATACTATAAGGCAGCATTTTCAACCTTTTTGCCCCTGAAGAACCCTTGAAATAATTTTCAGAACTCCTCCTACTAATACCAATTCATTGGCAGTCAGTGGAAAAAATACCCCATTTACAATCAACTAAAAAGATAACTGGTGTCATGTAGCTGGCTTTGCCAAGTAGTGTTGGACCTGGAACTAGGCAAGCACCTTCAGATGGAAAGTCAATCAGCCACAGCCTGAGGAACCTCTAGCAACCTGTAGGAGTGGCCTAGGCTCACTGCCCACAGGGAAATGAAATTCACACGGAGACTGGCTGATGCAGTGAAGTATATTTAACGGAGAGAGAACAGTGAACTCTGAAGACATGGCCACACTGGACTGGAACACTTACCATGAACCAGGTAGACAGTACCATGCACACTGGAGACACCTGACAGCATCTGAGGTGGCTGGGAGGCAGACTGGGAACCGGACCCAACACAACTGATGGAAGACAGACTGGGAACAGGGGAAGGCAGGGGACAGGGAAGGCAGACTCCAGACTTTGACTGGGGTGGCTAGAGTGGGAACCGGACCCAACACAACTGATGAAACACAGCAACAGTCTCTGCTCTGTCCCGCCTCAACAGGAAGCGGACCCTATGCTACTCCCTCTGTCCTTAGCCCTGCAAGGGAATTGTACATACCCTACCCACAATTCTGAATGCGTACCAACCCAAAGGGGACAGTGCTTTTTATAATATTACCTTTAAAGATGGTTGCCAGGTCAACCAGGGCAGTAGCATGCAATCAGTCAGCTACTTCCATAAAGAAACCTACAAAGTCCTGGTTCCCCCATGTCCTCCACCCTCTAAGTATGGACAACGCCACCCTTGCAGGGAAGCTGCACTGCGCCTGCCTACAAACCTCTGAAGGAACCCTGGTTGAGAACAGCTCAACCTTCTGGGGGTCCAGGCATCACATTCAAAATGGTGGCACACAGCAGCAGTTTCAGGGCTTTTAGGTTTCTACACAAGGATACAATATGTTGAATACACATATGATCTTTTAGGAGGATTTTTAATTAAATGAATGGTTTGGCAATAGGGCCTATTTAATGTAAATGAGGGAGAAGGAAAGTCTTTAAGGCAATTGCACAATCATAATAACTGAAAACTGACTTGAAGATTCCTGCAGAAGCCTAGCCATGATTTAAGCTGATCACTAAAAAACAGAAAAGACCTTTGTGTCTTGATATTTATAGGGCATTTACTTTGGCTAAGAATTGCTGAAGATTTTTTTTTTTTTTTCAGAACCTGTCCTTAACATTCCTCTATACTTACTTTTTTCCCATTTCTTTCAGAGTTTTGATTTTATTTCCTCGCTTGTATCTCAGAGCTGCACATAGGAAGCCTTCAGCCTAGACTGGAGGCAGCTGGACAGCAGATCTTCAAAAAACGGCTGTGTGTGCAGCACAGAGATTTCCTTAAAGTGCTGCAATAATGTTCCGCTAAGTGTAGCATGTTATCTTTGTATAAAAAAAGTGTCTCGGCGGAAAATATCTAATCACTCTCTCTGCCGAGAAACTTCACAGAGCTTGCAGCAATATACAAATGGTGAGCCTTTCATGGGTGACGAATGAGACTATCTAGGATCTGCGGTTTTCATGCCGTCAAATATGTGATGCGGTAGTAGTTAAAAAAAAGGTTGCATGTCATTGTTATACTAGGACATGTGACAAAAATTAACAGAGAAAGCCAAAGTTAAAAAAAAGATGTTGACTTTAGAATTCAACTAAATGTTAGCTCACATTTCTGAACCTGCACCAAAAAAAACAGATGGAGGGACAGAGAATGAGGTAGGAGAATGGCACAGAGGAAAGGGGTAAGGAAAGGAGGGATGGAGGCAAGGGGAGAGGAAAGGGAGAGGAGAGGAGAGGAGAGGAGAGAGAGAAGGAAGGGATTGGAAAGGAGATAGGAGAGGAGAGGAGAGGTGAGGGAGAAGGAAGGGATTGGAAAGGAGATAGGAGAGGAGAGGAGAGGTGAGGGAGAAGGAAGGGATTGGAAAGGAGATAGGAGAGGAGAGGAGAGGTGAGGGAGAAGGAAGGGATTGGAAAGGAGATAGGAGAGGAGAGGAGAGAAGAGG